>JANHJO010006188.1:12154-25948 GCA_032468235.1 Pseudoxyrhopus heterurus | reverse complement strand
CTAGCAGTTCGAAAGCATGTAAAAAATGCAAGTAGAAAAATAGGGACCCCCTTTGGTGGGAAGGGAACAGCGTTCCGCGCGCCTTCGGCGTTGAGTCATGCAGGCCACATGACCATGGAGACGTCTTCGGACAGCGCTGGCTCTTCAACTTTGAAACGGAGATAAGCCCTCTAGAGTCAGGAATGACTAGCACATATGTGCGAGGGAACCTTTACCTTTACCTTACAGCATAGAAGTGTGTAATGGTCAGGGTATAATTTTAATTTGTTTACAATATTAGGTTAAGCAGGAACTGGACAATATTGTAATCCTACACCTAGTCATAAATATTTTCGTGCTTTTCAGAGACAGGCGGTCACCAGGGAGAGTCATTCTACACATCCCATCTCCTGTTAAGGGCAGAGGTAGGAAGTGAACCAACCATGCTAAACATTTGCATGGAAGTTGTGAACTGCAAGTGTAGAAAGTTCAACATACTTTTTAATTTGCAACTGATTCTTGTCTTCTCAGTGTTTTTATTCCAATTTATCTGAAATGTGAAACTGCAAGATGGTGCTATTGTCCTTTCTGTGCTTCCACTTACAGCTACATGTGACCAGCCAAGGTGACACAATCAGGACAAAAATAGCAAAGGCAGTTGGTGACACACCTTCTCACCAAAGAAAGAGCTTAAAAGGCAAAATCATAAAGAACCCACTGAAGGTTTAGGTGAGGCCTCCAGAGAAATGCTCTGTGTCTCTTGCAGTGCTGATGCTGACACTGCAGCCCTAGTTGTTTGAAAGGTTTTTGTGGCAGATACTTTTTTGATGGGAATATAGGAAATGATAAAAAGATGCTGAAAGGGGAACAGAAGATACAATTACCACTGGAATTAACCTATCAAAGATCAAGCCTACATCCAGGACATTTCACACAGTACTGAAAGGACTGGACTTTCCTACTTGGCATCCATTTGCTATGTCTGGCTCAACCCTGACAATCAAGAAGCAAAACAGATGTTCTGTAAACTAAAGATAAATGCAAAAGTCCTTTAAGTTTTTTTGAATCAGTGTGTCATGACTTAGTATAAATTGATAGAAGCAAAATGTTATATCTATTACTTTTATTCCTGCACTCAACGTAAGTGTTATATGCCCATAGCCGGTTTTTTTCAGATAACTGAAAATTGGGGAAATTTATTTTATTTTTATTTATTTTAATAAAATTTCTATACCGCCCTCTCCCGAAGGACTCATAGATTCTGTTTATGAAAATAGAACATTGGTACCAAGGGGCATATATGGTTTCTCAGTGCAGGCAAGAGGTATTATGCTACAGAAAAGTTAGTGAAATCAGTTCAAAACATCATCTGCACCTAAATGTAATTAGCTGAGAATTAAAATTTAATCAAACACAGTTAATGTGGTTATTCTTCAAATATTGATAACTTTCTCTTTGCTTCCTCAAACATTATCCCCCCCCACCAGCAATCTTTGGAAAGCTTCTGCCAAAAAAGATACAGGGATCTATAACGCTATAATTAATCTATCACATCACAGCAGTTTTCATGAAATAATCTCAAATTGCATAATTTTTGTATAAACCATTTTGAAAATTCTGTGTGAAGGATAGCATAAAATGTAATTAAATCCCATGCCAAATCAAATAAAATGGAGCTGATGAGAAGCCTACATATTCATCCACATATCTTTCACAGTGTTTCATTCTGGCATTTTGCAGATTTTATCGAGTGACAGGTTAGTATGTCTGCAGTGCAGAAATCCATTTTAAAGCTGTTAATCTAGTTAAGTTATCTTCAAGTTTGCCACATTCCACATTGAACAAATGTTCTTCTCGAAGTCATTACAGGGAATTCTTTTTTGTACAGGCAAACCCTGCAAAATAATAAATAAAAATGTCTGTAAAGGTGATATTTTGAATGGTAAAAGTGAAAAAAAAATGAAATATTTAACAACCCTTATATTTTGACGTTTTAGAATTTAAATTTACATATGTCCATCATCTGGAAATACTATATTGAACTGCTATATTGCATTTGATCAACCACTATACTAGGGCAGGGTGGTGACTCATGTGGTTAGAACGCTGGCTTGACAATCTGCAAGCCCGTGTTTGAAACCCAAGTGCTGCTGTGTGGTGGAGTGAGCTCCCATCATTCACTCCAGTTCCTGCCTTCCTGGCAATTCAAATGTGTGCAAACATAAGCAGATAAATAGGTGCCACTTTGGTGGCCCATTGATGGGGACATGAAAGGACCCCCCAACCCAAACTGGGCAATGGTGATGTCACTTATTAATTCTTTCAACCTGGAAGTGCCTCGGTACTTCAGACACAAATATGAATACAAATCGCTATGCTGCAGAAGGTTTAAATTTATTTCCAAATAGAACCTATATATTTCACTTATATTTCTTATTTCTGCAAAGATGTAAATGCAGATAATCATAAAATAAAGCTAGGAAATCTGCTTAACACTGCATTACATTAGAAATGTATTAAAATGTGGAATAAAGCAATTGTTTATATGGAGCTTAAAAAGGGGGTTAGAATCTTTCAGCTACTTCTAACATTACTTTAATAGTCAAAATTTTATTTCTTAAAATATACATCAAATGTGACGTGTTACTTATTTACAATGCAATACTTATTCATACTTCGACTTTAGGTCTAAAGAAAAGATTGATTTCAACCATGCAAACCAAATAAAACTGTATGAAGAATGTTCCCTCTTGATAATTTGCCTTCAGGAGTCTTACTTTATTCCCTGTAAAGGGAAAATCGTTCTGATTCTCTGAGGCAGCTTGAAAAATGAATTGCATATGAAAATTATTAATATAGACTAAGCCGAGTTCTGACTGTAAACTTCACTAATGAATGGTCCAGAAATAAATATTTAAAAGACCCTCAAATGTTTTCTATATCCCTTACACATCATAGCACCATTTGCAAATTTGGTAGAAATATATTGCTAAGCTGGGAACATCGTTCTTCTAAAACCTAAAGGCAACCCATCAGGATGCATTAGCACTCTTGATTACAGAACTGAAAACATTGCAGGTTTTTTTTTACTACGGCTTGTTTTACATTTCCATGCTGCACCTTGGAATTTATCTTGGAACTTATCCTTTCTGAATCCTGTCAAATATATTCTCTTAGTTATTCTTTTTCCCACTGTCTCACCACCCCAATGAAAGCTCTGATGGAAATAAGTTAATGAAATGTGATGTTATCTTGTAGATTTTATAAAGAACCTCTGATAGTGAACAGTTATGCTCACAAGGACACATAAAGGGGAGCAGTTTTTATTATTCAGTTCAAGGTTTTAGTTCAGATTAGCATAATTAAGAACTGCATTCAGTCAACCAGTTTTGCAGCAGTTTTCCTAGGCAAGAGAAAAGACATGGCAATTGTAAATAAGCATGACAGATGGGATAAAAGCAGTGGCATACGATTCCCTCAAAGTACCAATATTAGGCTGAATGAAAGCTCTCATAGTTACAGAGTGGGAGGTGTTGGCTTCAACTATCACATCTGGATAGAAATCTGAAGGCTGTGACAAATGTTTGCAGAAACTTTTTTTTAAGGTCCCGAGCAAAAACAGCTTGGTAATTGGCTTCTTGCTCTGTAAATATAAAGATACAAGGAAGCTCAGAATGATCTTCGCATAGGCAGCCTGATCAAATCAGGTCAAACCTTTGGCAGATTAAACATGATTGCCATTCTGAAATGTATCCTGTTAGAATATAAACATCTAAGTAAACAACTTTTTAAATGCGATGTAGACGTGAGACAATTGCTACTGCAGAATTTCCAAAGGCTTCTGGAATTGAAACAGGAAAACTTTACCTCAAGAACAGGCACAAATTGTACTGAAATTCTGGGTTATAGTGATGTCATTTTTTTTGTCAATCTATGTTTAGGGTTGTAGTCAATATCCACACAACGTCCATTCATTAGGTTGACTTGAACATCCTTGTGCTCCTACTTCTGAGTCATTGTACTAGGTTTGTAAATCACAAAATAGCAACAAATTGAAGAGTGCAGGAAAATAGGAAGCTATTTAGGGCCCAGAGATTTATTTCCTTCATCACACTGATCCAAAAAGATACATATTACATTCTTTTGACACAACTGCTTAGGAATTTCAGTTTGTGGCCTTATTCTTTTCTTGGACATTCTGAAATGAGAAGCTCTCAGGTGTATCCTTCATAATACTTGCTGGCGTTAATCTATTCCCTAAAGGCAACAAACATTGAGTCCTTTTCTAGCAATGGGCAAATGCTGAACAACTTCATTAATTAACATTAATGATATTTCCTATCATAGCCCCATTAGAAAATATTACTTATTCCCCACCTGTGATGCTATTTCCTGCCTGTTTAAAGCCAGTTACCCTCTGCAGTAAGAAATTGCCTCCATGGAACAAGTAGAAAAGGCAACACTTATAGTCTTGAGATGTAATAAGAGCAGTCTGCATGAGATTCAAGACCTAAATATCTGACATAAGAAAAAAATCCAACTGATTACCTTCACCTGCTTCTTCCAGCAGTTAGCTTAACAGTTATAATAAATACATTATCAAGTAATGATTGCCAAATGATTGCTAGATCACTGCCTATAAAACAATACTGGAACGCCCCTAAACTAAAATGTTTCTTTCTGCTGATGTTCCTATGAATTTTCTTCTGACACTCTGACATTATTAGTGATGAGCTGATCAATATATCACCCATTACGGCTGCTAATTTTTTTCACTGTGATAATTGGGAAGGCAAAAAAAGAATAACAGAAACATAATCACAGACTCCCAATAAATTCAAGAAGGAGAAGAGAAACCAGGAAATAAATCTTGGCTTCAGATAAAATGAACATCTGAGACATAGCAAAAAAAACCCAAAATCTTACCTCTATGAGTTATCATCAAAAACAAAATAATATATTTAAATGACATGAGAACATTATGGCTGTTTGGGATTATTATAATTCATCATATGCAATTATCTTTTATACACATCTATGGTAATTATTTATTTGGCTCTTTTAATGACACAGTATATTGTATTTCCGAAAAAGTGAGTGAGAAAGAGGCCTGCATTAAGCAGTTCCATTCACTACTTTAAAGGCTTTTAGAAATAATGAGAGCCAGGCAAGCTCATTTGGAGGTGTCTATTCATTCTACTTTTGGAGCCTTTTGTTATTCCTTTAGTAACCTCTCACTGAATGGTGGAACATAAAGCAATTTATATTTAATGTTGGAAGATTTCTCTGTATCTGAACCCATATTAACCTTAACTAATTGGCCACTCTCAGCAATAAATATAAAAAAGTTAATGTACCAATCTCTACATTTTTATTATAACAAAATAATTTTGATAATACCAAGAGAACTGGAATGATAACAGTCCTGAGAATCTAAGCAAGTAGAGTAGGATGTCTCATAGTTGATGACACTGTGACCAATGGTGGGATTCAAAATTTTTACGACTGGTTCTGTAGTAAAAAGGCTTGGTGGGTGTGGCTTGGTGGGCATGGCAGGGGAAGGATACTGCAAAATCCCCATTTCCTTCCCACTCCTTGGGAAGGATACTGCCAAATCTCCATTCCCTCCCTACCCCACTAGCCTGCTTTCCAGCTTCATTCTCCTGTGCAGGGCAACAAAAAAAGACCCAGCCAATCAGCTGGGAGGCTGGGAGGCAGCAATAGACCGACCATCAGCTAGGAGGCAGGATTGGGTGCCAGGCTTTACAGGCTAGGTCTCCCTACAGCCCTGGGAGTCAAAACAGTGCATGTGGGGACTCCTGAAAGGGGCAGGGGCAGGGGGCGGGGCCAATCAGAGGTGGTATTGGCCAGTTCTCCAAACTGGTCATAATTTCTGCTACCAATTGCCATAACCAGTCCAATCTGGCTGAATACCACCTCTGACTGTGACCCTCTATGTCATGGGTGTCAAACTCGCAGTGTCATGTTGCTGTCACATGACATTTCGTGATGTTTTGTCCTATTGCGGAGCTAGGGTAGGCGTGGCCTGCACGTGACACATCCAGCCTGCGGGCCGCCAGTTTGACACCCCTGCTCTATCTTAATGAATTGCTGTGACACAAATGTCCCCAATAAAAGTACTTCACTTGGATAAGAGTTAGTTGTGATCAAAGTGACAGAGCAGATTTATCTCAGCTGCTGAATAATACAAACTACCGAATGTAATCCTGTTCAAAATGCTGCTGGACATGCTGTTTGAAGCCAAGCATATCAATTTGCATATTCATATTAAAATAAATTACAGGGAAAATATCAAAAAGGTTGAGAATGTCATTTTGACAAAAGACCAGGCCCTCGCATTGCAACTCTGTAATAAAGGATGCAAAATTTTTAAAGGCACACTCTGGTCTCAGGAACAGCAAAAGAACTGGAGCAACAAGATGTAAAAACTGTCTGGAGTGGCTAAATTTGGTCTGTTCCACAATCTGCCTGAGGTAAATGAATGAATTATTAATTTTCTGCAGCTCCAAAATGTTTTTGAGTTTGAGTGCAAAAAATAAATCTTGTAAACTCAAATTATGCATTTCAAGGTAAATTGTTTGCAATATCAGTTCAAAATTAACTTATATAAGAACTGTATCATATATTTCTTAAAATAATTGTTATTGCAATTTTTAAGAGAAATACAGAAAAAAAACATAGAAAAATAATTTAAAAGAATAGTAACATCTAATAAAATTGAGAAACTATACTAACAAAATGAGAGAGCCAGTTCAGTGTAATGGTTAAAATACTATACTAGAAACCATGAATTTGTGAGTTCTAGTCCCACCTCAGGCAGGAAGCCTACTGGCCAGTACTTTCTCTCAGCCCTAAGAAGGAGTCAATGGCAAACCACTCCCCAGAAACCTTGTCAAGAAAAATGCATGGATTGTCCAGGAAGTCACCAGGAGTCAAAACTGACTCAAAGGTACCCCTCCCAGTCAAAATAATCAACAAAATAAATAAATAGCTTCTCTAAAATTAACACCAAATTGTGCAAACAAATGTGTTTGTTCTTGTAAAATATCATGAAATCTATGCCAAAAGAAAACACATTGCACCTTTTTTATTAGTAGAAAAAAATATAATCTTTAAAAATGGGTAAGTAACAAATTTATTGAATTAAGTCTTTTATATATGGTGTGATAATTTTCTGATCCTTCAGTAAAATTCTTTTGTCTATTCCTCACATCTGGTGTAACCAATATGCCTCAAAAAACAGATTCCACAATCATGTAATATAATTCAAAATAATATTGACATATTTAATTTGAGAACATTTATTCAGACATCTACTTACAAAATTTCCTCAAAAACCCCCCAAAACTGTGTATGACCACATCATATAAGTTAGTGTACCTTCAAATTTTTTACATCACCACCAAAAAAAAACCTACAGTCCATCCTAATGTAGTTTTTGAGTCTAATAGATTAAAAGCTTTGATGGATTAATTTCAACTTTAGATCTAAAGAAGCAAATTTATTACTTTTAAGAACTTTGATCCATTGATGTTCTATTTATTTAATAAGTCATTAATAAGTCAATTTTAAATTAATTTTCTAATTTTTGATATAAATTCAAAATTCCAATTGGCTTTTCTTGCTATATAATGACCCAAATCATTGCCAGGATCTTCACAGATATAAGTAATAATTTGCCAGTAAAAACATAAAAGCTGATATTCAATTAAATTCACATGCCATATAAACATAGATGATAAATTATTTATTAAATTAGTATGGCTGCCCAACTCACACATAGGTGACTTTGGGCTGTCCAATGATATTTTTAAAAGTCTGGTAAATTAAAACTAATAGATTAAAAGCTTTGATGGATTAATTCTTCGAGAGATAATCTCAACTAAACCAATAAAATCCTTAGTGACCTGTCATGCCATATTTAAGAGCTTCCTCTTAAATCAGGCCACAGTCAGTTGTCTTTAATTAAGATAGTTACTCCCTTAGTTGGCAAGGAGCCTCACTGAGCATCTTTGATCTGCTTTCCAGACCACCTGCCAAGTCTGAGGGCTTGGAGGCTGTACTTCAACATCTGACTGCTCCAGCTGTTTTAATGGTGCCTGTGTTTGATCAGGTCCAGGTGACTCGTGACTGGTGTCTTTTGAGATTGACATTCCAGAAGTTCTGTTGGAGCAGCTTTTTCAAAGTCAGAGTCTGAGTCCTGGGCCATGACACAAAGGAATCTTTGAGGGCTCTTTACTCTACAGGGGTGTCAAACTGGCAGCCCACAGGCTGGATGCGTCATGTGCAGGCCACACCCACCCCAGCTCCGTGAATGGGGAAAACGTCGTGAAATGTCACATGACGGCAACAAGATGCAGCAAGTTTGACACCCATGCTCTAGAGATTTCTGAAAGAAATATTATTTTCCTCACATTTGCAGATGATTTTTTCAAAATATTTTTTCATTCACTTTTTTAAAGAGAAAGTTGAAATATCACAGAGACAGAAATATTTTTTTCTACACTGCAGCCGAAGTTGCTTGACTCCCATATATAAATCAGCAGGAAATGACACTTAAGGCATCCATTTGTTTGCTTTGATCATAATGATAACCTGGTATTCTACTCAGATTGTTCTTACTACAATCCCTGATTAATGTATTCCTTGGCTTCTTTACCCTTCACATTTTTACCAGAAAAGTAAGTACCCAGGGCTTTCCTTTTCATGGACAGATTGGATGTAAAAATTTCTCACTTTAAATGAGATACAAGAGGAGATATTCAATGCTATCAAATCAAGTTGATTGCCAAGGATTTGCCCCAAGCATGGAGGATTATGTTGAAACCCTTGGGCCAGTATTGAAATACACTTCCATCTGAATTCTTCTGAAGAATGATGTATAAAGACAACAACCATAAGGTCTTAAGTGCAAGATACAAAAAATTAATAGCCTAAAGCAAGCTGTTAAAAAATAAACTAAATGCTTCTTAGTTAGGGGTTTCCCCAAGGTAAAAATGAGACCTGCTTAATATGTGAGATGCAAGTAGGAGAGATGGACGATTATCTTAGGTTGCTGTTTAATATTATGTTATTAAGATAAAAGGGATAGTCAAGATATAAACAAGCAAAGCAACTGAAAGAAATCTATTATTTTATCTCTGTTGTGAGCCGCCCAGAGTCCTCTGGGAGTTGGGCGGCATATAAATACAACAAAATAAATAAATAAATATTATCTCAGGATGCAAATTGAAAGAGAAATTGGAAGCATCTTCCTTTAAACAGAAACAGAAGACTCTTGACAGAGTATCATAGCCTACAGAGGTTAACTAAGTAGAGGACACTAAAATTTATTTATTTGTTTGTTTGTTTGTTTATATTTATTAGTTTCTCAATTCCAGAGAGATAAAGTACTTTTCTAATAGACAACCACAAACTAGCCAACTCATGTTTTACACTATCTGTTAGGTGTACCCAGCTCATGTTGTTAATTTATGGTTCAACTTCATGCCATGTAAATCTAGAAAATTGGCCTGAGATAAATTGCAGTTAAATTAGCCAGGCACGATCAGGCTGCATTATATGTATAGCTAATGTTTGGGTATTTGTATAGATAAATACTTCAGGCTGTTGGAAATGCACAAGACAAAAATAATCACCTTAAATATTTGTTTTATTATTTAGCAGCCCCCAGCCATGGTGCACAGGAATTGAAATATTATTTCCCATTTTTCCTAGGAAATACTGACAGTAGTGGGTGATGCTAAGAATTAAAGATCAACTACTGTTGCCAAAGGTTGCTACTCCATTTCCATTACAGTATGGTAGTCAGAATACAAGTTGCTACTGATGTGACAACCTCCCTGTTGCAAAAAAAATAAGTCCTGATGGGCAGTTTTCTTTGGATCAACAATGCAGGAAGGAAAAACGAGTTTGGTTCATCATTTCAAACTGAATTTTGCTGAACTAGTATTCCATAAAGCAAAACAATAATAGAGGCAGTATGCAAAGATTTCTGCTATAATAGACAAAAGGGATGGCTATAGTTTTCAGAAGCCTCTAGCTGATGATTTGGCTGAAGCTCATCTTCTTTTGACTGTATACTCAATATTTTAATAGGGTGTTCAGTCATGTTTTTTTTTTTTAAAGCAAGCTGCCTGCACAAAAGCAAATGTCTCCAGCAAATATGCTACACAAACCATGCATTTTGCAAAGTGTCTGTGGCCAGCCAAGAGAAACTTATGCAAATAATCCAGCTGGCAAGTTGAAAATCTGTCACAAGTCCTTAATGAAGAAGAAATATAGAAAATGGAGAGAATTTGTTCAAAAGTATTTAATCAAATTGTACATTCCAAGTTTGTGTGTCAGTGTATAATGAATTGTATCTGGGTCTGGAAATGAAGAAAGTTAAACAATAGAGGATGATCTTTTAAAAGATTTATAAACAATGCTTTTGAAATGAAGGATTTTTTTTCTTTGCTAGATTATAGATTTTTAGATTATATCCTATCTTTCTTCCATTAGTTTAAGGCAGCTCACATAGGGACCTGCTCACAAGAACTCTTTGAAGTGGGTTGGGCAGAGGGAAATCAAGTGTCAAAAAATAATCTAGTGACCTTCAAGGTTAAGGCAGGATTTGAACATATTGTTTTTTTAGCAAGACCATAATCAAGAGTGACAAATATTAGTCAGATATTCATTTGTGTGACTGATCAAATAATATCTTATATTAGACAGTGTTGAGCTTCAGGGTTTCATGACTGTGGTCTAGAAAATATTTCCTGATGTTTCACCAGTAACACTTTGCCTCTGAAAATGCCATCCACAACTGCAGGTGAAACATGAGGAATTCTACTGTCTAACTCACAGTCACTAAAACTTGAAGTTCTAACACTGCCCAACAGAGTCCAAACCTAAAAAACTACAGTAGGGCATTGCATCTTATATTCTTTTTAATATTGTAAGACTTGCCCTATAATGTTAGGAAGCGGTTCATCTTTTGCTATTCAGTTTTTGGTCATCCATCCAAACACTCCTTTCCATTCTTCCCTTACTGCTTCAGATAATTACTTTATCCCTTCAGCCTTTCTGGATAGTATGTGAGGAGCTTTCTTGCTTTAGGGATCATTTTTCTACAAAGCTTTTCTCCCATAACGCTTCACTCCATTTGTTCATGAGTAAGAACATTTTGATCAGAAATTTGGGGAATAGTTCATTCTTAACCTACAGCAGTCGTTTTCATCCAGAAATTCTGGATGACTGATCCCTCCATTGTCCAACCTGGCTGAGGTTTATGAGAATTGTTATTTCAAACTTCCTGGGGATGGTTTTGCTTTAAAAAGCATAGATAACTTTAGGGAATATGATTCTGCCAATAATAGTTACCAACCACCATCATCAGGGACACTTTATTCTTAAATGCTAGGAAAGTAAATGTTGAATTTCACAAGGTAGCTGACTCTCCACCTGAAGCAACTGCCTAAGTTCATTATAGTTGGACTCAGTAACATTGGGAGTCAATGTACTTTTTTGACAAGTCATTTATCATATAGATGAGCTTTCTCGGGTACTCTCTAGATGTGTTGCACTTAACTCTGTGCTGAAACCTTCCTTGTAGTTTCTCAAAGCCATTTTTTCCCTGGGAAAGAAGCTTCCCTTTTTCTAATTTATGCTCTCTAAGCTTGAACATTTTGGATTTCTCTTGGCAGCAAAAGTGCTGGTTTTGCTGCTGCTGCTTTTTGTTACATGTCCTTTCATTGCTTTGAATGAAAAAATTTTTCACTGCCTAACCATCTTGTCCAGAGAAAGGTGCATAGAAGGAGCTTCTTCATCAAGTCTTCCTTTGGGATTCAATTGAAGCAAAATATATCAGGTAGTTTATTGATTGATTATTCTTATAACGTATCAATAATATAAAGCAAAAATACAATTGAAACAAGATAAATCAGGAAGTGAGAAAGACAGGAAGAAAAGGAAGGAGGAGGGGGAGAACCAATGGAAATAGAAACCTTTAGTCCTATTTTTTATGGTAGAAATTTTGAAAACAAATTATTTTAATTAAGTTAAATTAACTTTAATCAGTGGATTGACTTGCCTCCAGAAGCTGTGGGTGCTCCGAAACTGGAGGTTTTTAAGAAGAGATTGGACATTTGTCTGAAATGGTATAGGGTTTGCTGCCTGAGTAGGAGGTTAGACTAGAAGACCTCCAAGGTTCCTCCCAACTCTGTTATTCTGTTAAGTTGAAAAGAATGCTTCTCTGTGGAATTAGTTGAAATATAACTTCTATTGCCAGACCGTGAGTGATGAGTGTTGCAGTCTAATATTTCTGCAACAGCTATTTTTAGAGAAGACTTAATTTTTGGCAAGGTTTCCTATAACCTCTGTTTATGGTGATGTGACTTCAATGCTTATCTTTGTGTTCTAAAAGAAGTAAAATAGACGTTGACTGTGGAACTACATTATCCTTTAGAGAAACCTCCAGGAAGATGCTGATGCTCGCAGGCAATATACTCAAACAGAACATTGAATGGCACAATGAGTGAGCTTGATAGAAGCCTCTCTTGAATGATCAGGTGTCGGTGTATTTCAGCACAGAAAGTTCTGGCACTGATCATACTGAAGCAGGAAATTAATGTAAGAATTCCATCTTCAGAGTGGAGCCTTTCAATATGATGAAGAAATGTAACAATAGCTATGAAAACCAGCAAAGGGTAGGAAAAAAAATCACCAGTAACTCTATTTTAAAATATATATCAATTGCACAGAGAGGAAGACTTCAGCTCAGACATAATGGTACTTATATTCAAATACATTTCAATAACGGTGTTCAAAACAAGGAGTGTGTTCAGCAAGCTGGAAAACTGGAAATTGTGTGGAAAGGTAAGTAGGAAGACGGAATATAAAGCCAGCTATGTTTATAAAAATTTGCTTACTATGTAAAGCTTGTAGCAGAAAAAGAATGCCAATTGGACCTAGCCAGATTCCCAACAGAGAATCCAACAGGTACTCTGCTTTTTTCATGACATACTTAATTAACCTTAAAGTACCTAGCCATCTAGAGCAGAGCTGTCAAGCCCCCAGCCCATGGGCCGGATGTATCACATTCTGGCCACGCCAATGCTCAGTTTAGTGAAGGGGGGAAAAGTCCCGATACATCACGTGACACCACCATGACAACGTGAGTTTGATACCTGACCTAGAGTCTTCACTCTGGCACATTTATTTATTTAGCACATGGCACGTGTTAGCCAGGGATCACCGAGGTGGCTGGCTGCCTCTGTGAAAGGATTTTTTTCAGGTGGTGTTATCTTTACCCACGGGATACCTGAATGCCGGTAGGCATTCGGTGGAGCTCCTTTCTTGTCCCTGTGCAGTCTATTCGAATTGAACCGCCGAGCTGTCGACCTCAGCGGTGCGCAGGCCCAGCATCTTACCATGTGAGCCACCATGGCCCCCAACTCTGACACAATGTCATGCCCTCCCTTCACCTGTCCTGGAAGACCAATGCAAGAAACATCTGGAGAGCCAATGCCCCTGTGATTCTGTACATAGAGAAACAACAAAGTATGTGCTCCTCTGGTACCTGTGCTACAGAGACATTTGTACTGTCTTCATCTCACCAATACTGTATGAATATCAAGGGCACACAGCACAATTTTATACTTCCCTGCCGCTTGCAGGCAATAATAACCCTACTACAACATACAATGTTGCCTGGTTAGGTGTTTAGATTTTGTTGGGACGTCATGTCCGACCCATCGCGACCCCATGGACAACGTTCCTCCAGGCCTTCCTGTCCGCCACCATCCTCCGGAG
>JANHJO010006188.1:0-10011 GCA_032468235.1 Pseudoxyrhopus heterurus | reverse complement strand
TACACCGCCCTGAGTCCCTTTGGGAGAGGGCGGTATATAAATGTAAGAAAATAAATAAAATAAATAAATAAATACTCAACAATGTGAAATCACAGCTGCCACTTCTTCAGCTGGTGTTGGTCTTCATTAAATTATTTAAATTAATTATTATGAATATTCTTAGGTTTGAAATCTTAAATTTTCTTGCTAGCTTTTTTTTTTTCCTGTTAACTTCAGGTCTAGGGTGAAGAAAGTGAGTTTCTAGTTTCGCAGTCATTCTCCAGGAATATTCAGAATTCATCAACGTTCGCTAGGAGGATTTTCTACAAGTTGGCGGTCGAGGGGGGGGGCAGTAGGTATGAAGCCCGGGTTCAAAATCCCAAGCAGCGCAAAGCTGACCACTTCCAAGCCTCCAGGTCACATTCCTATGCGGAACCTACACGAAACGTGGGAAGCCGAGCAATCGGCGCCCCGCAGCTCCGGCTTCGGCTCGCCATTCCCGAGCTGGTCGAGGCTGGCGCAGGCGGCCGATTGGCTGGAAGCGGCGGCCTCGCTCCACCCAGGGAAAGGCTCGTCGCTCTGACCCGCCCCGCCTCGCCGGCTTTGGCAGCTTCTGCTCGCGGAGCGTGTTGGTGCGTCTCCGGGAAGCGAGCTCCGTCCTGGACGGCGCCCCTGCCTGGAAGGGAGAGCGAGAGGGTGCCTGCCGTCAGGTCAGTGGGTAGCGGCCCCTTCCTTTTCTCCCTTCCCATCCCTTTCCCTGGACGGGCGTCGCGGGGCGGGCTTGGGAAAGGTCTTCGGAACGAACGACCCCCGACGGCATCTTTTTTCTCATTCGCCGTCGCTTCCCGGGGTGGCCGAGAAAGCCGGCTAGCAATTCCTCAGCATTTCTCCACCCAGCGCGGGACCCTGATAGAATTCGCCGGTTTCTTCCTTGGAACTTCTTCTCAAGTGCAACCGGGATAGGAAATATATCCCTTGGATGCTATTTAATACTTACTTCGAAAAAAAAATAAAAATCCTCCGGAATGTTCAGCGAGGGGATTGATTGATTCCTAATTCGGTGTGAAGAGGAGTGCAGCTTTTAGATGGGAAATGAATTATTTCGTTTTTATCTCCATCCTCTTCCCTAGGTTTTTTTTTTTTTAATAAAAGCAATGTAGAGTATTGGCTTTGCCATGTTTAATGGGATTTGAAATCCCGCTATTGCCCATCTCTTCACACACCTGCAAAAGCCAATCTAGCATATTGATCCAGGTTGTCGTTTTGATGTTCCCTGTCAGTCTAGTTCAGGACAGCGTCTGGGTCCAAAAAAGCCAAGCTCCAGAGACAGCAGCCATACGATTTGCCCTCTGGCTGATGTCTAGAGGGCAAAGAGTTCTGCCAGGGATTTTTGTACCAACTGCAACATGCACAACATGTTAGGGAATGGTGTGGAAATACAGGCGACTCTCCATTGCCATCTGTCTCTCTCACACACATGTACCAGCAATTCCAAAGCATCGGAATTGTTTGCCACAGCATGACCAATTTATCACCAAATGAATTACTTGCAGTGGCTAAACAGATCGGGCAGTATATCTGTTAATATTGTAGCCATTTCATTTCAAAACTCAGTATGCAGTTTAGAGCTGGTCTGTCTTGGTTTCTCAGAAGCCACTCTACATTAATTAGTATGCCCTTTTTTTAAAAAAAAAGATGAGGGTTTACTTTTAGGAGTCTGTTGTTTACTCTCATGTGTTGAAAGAGATATGCATCATTTGCAGTAGCATCCTATGCTCATCTAGGTGGAAATGTCTATTCCTTATATAAAAATGTATTGGAGGGTACAGTCCTTACACTGAAATCCTGCAATCTCATACCTAAGATTTAACATCCTTACAATTAGCTGCACCTATTTTAAACCAGGTATCTATAAAATTAGATTAGAAAAACTTCATTTGGTAGCAGCATGAACTGCCTTATATTTAACTGCTGGAGATTTTGTTAGGTGATTCATAAATAAATTCGGTCACCCTCGACTTGTGAAGGTTGTTTCACACATGAGCATCAACAGTGCTAAGCATGATCCTGCAGTAATCCAATGTTGAATATAGATGTGTGAACTTCTCTTACAGGAAGCCTTACTTCTAATAGTTAAAGAGGTAAAAGCATAAAGATCAATATTAAAATATAAAGTGGTCATTTTTATTTTCAGTTATGTAATTAGGAGTACACTAGGGTAGTTAAAAAGAACTCAGAAAGAAGAATATGATGAATTTTGAAATAATGTTTTTGATATCTCGGATCTCATTTAGGTTTCTTAAACATACTTCATGTGCTTACATAGAGTGAAGAGCGTGAACTCTGAAAACAGTGGCAGCGGAATGGAACAGTTGTTTTATTTCAGTATTTTTACATTAATCTAATTACATGTTAGAGAGTTATATAAATTATATTACATTATATAAATCAGGTTATTTTTTGACAGCAGGTCATAAGTGATATTGCTTAAAGTGCAAAAGCATTTGGATATTTATGCTTTTAGGCCAGATTTTGTCATTCTCTCTAAGTTATCTAATTCTCTAATTATCAGCATTTTTGACAATGATACTAGATAAAAAATCTTCCCCAAACTTAAAGTATCAGGTAATATTTACAACCTTACTAAAAAGGTATACTCAAAGTTCTCCTTGCTTTATCCTAAACAATATTTGTTCTTTAAGCTCAAATATGAATTAGATTGAAATTGATACATAGATATGGGTTTCCAGTGGTTGTGGATACCTGGCAGGCTTGTTATAATTATAATGCATAACAGATTGCAAGATCAAAAATATTTTGGGAAACGTTTGAGATTAGCCTACTGCTGCACTGAAAAATATATTTTTAAATGCATCAATATTATGGATATAGTATTCCTTTGTAGATCTTCAGTATTAATATTTTAACTTTCTTAAACTTGTTAAATTAGAATCTTATCAAATTTAAGCCAATCATAAATTAGAAGATTCTGGCTTTCACATCACAAATGATTCTGTTTCTACATTAAAAATGTATGTTGAAAAAGAAAAAGGAACAACTAACTAGTATTTAAAAATATCTCCCATTGCATTAGTATAGTATCTAGCAATAATAAAAAGTTATTGTTTTGGCTACTTGCTCACTTTTTCTTCTGTAATATATTTATGTAGCTTCTGAACTTCTTGATTTAATTCAGCTGGCATTTCCAACTTACTTTGGAAGAAAATTGGCAGAAAGGAAGAGAAAAGCAAAAAAACTGCTTTTTTTTTTAAAGTGGAATATCATTTAAAATGTTTTCATTGCATTATGCCAGAAGCATTACAGTATTCTTATTTTCGAAGAACAATAAGAGAATTTATGGAACTTGTATCACCATAGTCTCTGCATTGTGACAGGAAGGATCATGACATTTTCATTCTGTATAAGGAAAATCTTTTTAAATGTTTTCTAGAAATAACTTCTTAGATTGCTTTTAGTATATTATGTATACTCAGCAGAATTGCATAGTAGCTAAGCAAAGCTTCCCAGCAATTCTGGCGCAGCTGATTTGGTCTATTGAAACCTCATTTAGGATTGTCCTCATAATAAGATCTTGATAAAGAGCTCTAATTAGTCTAATTAAGCATCTATCCTTTTTCTATAAAGCATTTGTCTGCCATAATTTCTCCAGATTTAAAAGGTCAAAAGGTAATAGCAGGCAATAAACACAGTTTACAGTTGTTGGCTGTTATTGTACAAAGTGGCGTAGGAAAAATGGGTATTAGTAGGAAAACTGCTTCCATACAAACCAATTCTTTCATCAGTATATATTATTCTGATTCTAAGCTAACTTGCAAATAATTAATGTAAACGTTTTCAGTCATAGTTACTATGTAAATAACCAAGAACATGACAAAAATGCCACACATTTCTCAAAGTAGCTGTCAAATATTTTCATAAAGTTTTCCAAAAATGGCTAATAGCAAGATGGTAAGGGACTTTGTATAAAGGTAAAGGAGTCCCTGTGGATTTTAGTCCTCTAGTCATTGCTGACTATAGGGGGCTGTGTTCATTTCCGTTTCAAGGCCATTGAGCCAACACTCTCTGAAGACATTTCTGTGGTCATGTGGCCAGCATGACATCACAGAGCACTGTTACCTTCTCACAGATGTATACTTATTTATTCATGTTTGTATGCTTTTGAACTGCTAGGTTGGCAGGAGCTGGAGCGAGGACAGAAGCTCACCTCATCGCATGGTGCTTGAGTCTCAAACTGGGCTGTCAGCTTTCAGGCCAACAAGCCCAGTGTCTTAACCACTGAGCCACCATGCTGTTGTTTGTATAATGCCTAGAGGGTAATAGTTGCATAGAAATCATAGGAAGCAATGTCAGCACTGAGTTGTTGGTGGATGGCTGGCTCATGAGCATTTCTAGAGGTGGAATCAGAGTATTGCAGCTGGATCATGGACATTTAATGGTAGAATTAACACTTCATGTAACTAATAATATTTGTATGGTTTTGGGATTAACATGTTATGAAAAGCCAGCTATTGTGTTTTCTTTCAGGGAAACATAATTAATGAAATAATGCCTTAGCATGGTATAAAGCCCCGACAAACAAGAGACAAAATCTGAATCAATTTTGATGGCCATAAGCAGGTGTAATTTGGTGGGGTGCGGGGCGGACTAGCAGACTTGAGCGGTAATAGATAGGCCCAGTCTGTGAAGCTGCCAAGACCCTTTATTTCAATTTTCCCTTGGGAATTTACAGTTATAATATATTCAGCATTCCAGATATTTAAATAGTATGGTGGTTAACATGATATTTATGATCTCCTGCTTTTGCTGTCTGATGATCTAGAAACCTTTTTGTAAGAGAAGGAACCTATTATGGGACTTTGGCCAACAATGGAGTTGATTTGAAATCACTGATCTATCTGTATCATTTAAGATAAAGGTGGTCTCTACACCGTAGAACTAAGAGTCTCAGCTTAGGCTAGTAAATTCCTGGGCAGGAAATACTTTTCTTAAGCCATCCATTTTCTGATGTTCATTTAAGTTACTGTAATAATCCTTTGACATTTTAGTTACATTCCAAGTACAACTATAGGATTAATTTATTTCTCTGCAGGCCCCAATCATTAAATGATTTAGAAGATTTTTCTGGGTATTTTTACTGAATGAATATGACACTATTGCAGGAGAGAAGCTAGTTGTTGTTGTTGTTGTTGTTGTCATCGTAGTAGTGTGCCAGCTATCGAATGTCCTCTTTAAATGCTTGCCTCTTGGCATCAAATGAAGATCAGTTCATTTTCTCAGCTTGTTGAATTGTTTCAGCTTTCAGCTAGTTTTACTGTGTGATTTGTGTCTTTAGGCTGCACAGCAGAGGCCAAGGTTCAACTTCTGATGTCTGTCTCCAGGCAGCCTGGAGAAATGCATCTCTGAAATCATGCAGAGCTGCTGGCATTCAGTGTCATCGGAACTGGACTAGATGGAAGAATGGTTTAACTCAATAAAAGAGCTTCCCTGACATCTCATCTTCTTTACTGCCTTCTTAAAACACATGTACTTTTATTTAAACATTCAGTTCAACTTAATTAAATGTGCATTTTGTGCCTGTTAAATATTTTTCCTTTGTATATATCTTTTCGAATGTTACATTACTGAATTTTTAGTTGCATTAGCTGTCCTTAATATTTTTATAATGCCTTAAATGTCATATATTCACATATCTTTTCGAATGTTACATTAGTGAATTTTTAGTTGCATTAGCTGTCCTTAATATTTTTATAATGCCTTAAATGTCATATATTGGCATAGAAATCTTCTGGATAAATCCAAAATGTCTACATTTTACACTGCAGGAGAAAAATTTATGATCCCTGATAGGAAGGTGCCAGAATTATTTATGATACATTTTGTGCCACAGGTGAATATGACATCTGAATGCTTCATCATGTGTCAAATTACATGCAACCACTCCAGGCCAGTCTGAACATTCAGAATAACAGAATTTCAATGCTTGCAATAAGACAGGATCATTGAGTTGGAAAGGACCATGAAGGCCAGCTTCTTTCACGTGTATTAACTCCCAAATAAAATGCATTCTTGTGTTGCTGGTCCCTAAGGGATTGACTTTTCTTCTTTACTACAGATAGTCCTTGACGTGGGGGTTTAAGTTAAGTTGTTAAGTGTTGTTGGCTTCCGGTTGCTAAGTGAGCACCTGATTTCATGACCTTTTTTGCCACGTTTGTTAACAGAATCACTGTGGCCATTCAGGAGACATCACGTGACTGTGACTTGCAACGTTTCCTGCCAGCCTCCCTATCAACTTGTCAGAAGCTGACTGGGAAGGTTGCAAATGGTGATCATGTGATCGCAGGATGATGTGACCATCATAAATGCATGATTGCCAAGCCCCTAAATCACAACCACACAAACACAGAGAAGCTGCAACAGTCGTGTTACATTAGGACTAAGTAACATAAGTGTTATGTAAGGACTAAGAAAGTGGTTGTCACTTTTTTCAGTACTGTCATAACTTTAAATGGTCACTAAATGAATGGTAGTTAATGACTAATCATAGATATTAAGCATGATATTTGTTAGGACCTCTTTTCAGTATAGCACTATCTTGCTAGTGGATTTACCTATCACAGTAGTGCAGAGAACAGCTGTATTATAAGGAGCAACATAAATTTTAATCATAATCTGTTTTGACTCCGATGATTTCAAAATGCCTAACATGCTGAAGTATTGTGGAAATTTCATAATACAAGTATCAAATCCTTTCTAATCTCAATATTACCCAATGTTTTATTTTATCATGCGCTTATTTTGAGTTTCAAAAATTTTGCTTATTGCTACATTAGGTATGGGAAGTTAATGCCATATTGCATTGTTAGAAATTACAAACACAAAAGATTTTATGAAGAATAACGTGGGCATTTTTAAACTTAAACCATTTTGTACCTACTTAGGACACTCAGTAATATTTAAAATGCCATGACTAATTTAATATACTAGATTTAGATTTAATCATTTCAAAGAGACCCATTGAAATCAGTGAAGGGTTAGTCCAGTGCGGTTTAAGCCATCCATATAAATCACAAGGAATCAAACTGAGCTAAGTGACATCTAATTGTCCTTGGCCATTCTCAGCAAGCCAATAAGGGCCAGACTTAGTTGATGCTTAGATAAGAGGCAACTAGAAAATCTCAAGGCGAAGATTAGATTCTATATGAAAAATAAATAAAAAATAAAATGTCAAGTCATTTTATTGCTACTAAGAAAACTATACAGACATGTTAATGAAATCACTGGAAGACTGTATAAGGAGACTGTATCTTAACTTTCTAATTTAAGGGGTTAAGATTCTAAATTCTAAATCTGAACTCTATCTAATATTAACATGTCTCCAAATAATATTAAAAAGTAACACTACTATAAAATGATTTCTGGTTTTGTAGCAGTAAACCATTTATAGCTTTTCTAAAAATGTAGTGAACAGTCTAAATAAGCCCCATGTCTTGCCATCGGCATAACCTCTGCTTAACAGGCAGATTCCAATAAAACAGAATATATGTACTTGAGGGAAGAACTGGAGTGTCATTGGTGCTTTCATGTTACCTAGTCAGATAATGAAATGTCTGCAAGCAAATAACCAGGATCAGAGAACACAAAGGAATCCACAGCTAGGCAGATAAGTGTAGTTTTTGAAAAATGAAGGAACTATATATAATGAAGCTGCTTGGAGAAACAGTCCACATTCTGAAAGTTTGTGGAATCAGGATTCACCAGGATGTATACTACTGGGTTATTTTCTGCTGGAGCTATACATACTGTAGATACATAATTCAATGGAATAGGTAAACTTAGCTCTTCTAAATTCCAAGACTCTTAGACAACAGTGTCCTGTGTTAGAAACCGAACACTTCTATGGTTTGACAAAAAGCCCATCTTTCTGCATAATATATGAATATGCCACAAGTTATGAATATAACTTGTACAACTATAAGGTATCTTATCCAACCTTTGACAAATTGTACTGTAGGTATTCTCAGTAGCTTTGATTTGGGTTTGCTTCTCCAACATTATCCATCTGCTTTTCATAATCTTCTGCTAAAATAGTTCCATACATTTCATTTTAACTAGAGTGAATGAACAGATTTTTATCCCAAAGTATGTTGTTGCTGCATGGTTTTTGTTTTGCTTTTCATTTTGTATTCCAGGACCAGCTCATGTAATTATTCAGGCAATTGTTGTCTCTGCTGTGATTGAAAACTGCCATGCTGCTTGCAGTGTTGGAAACAAATATTCAAATGCAGTGTAGCATGTGAAAAGAATTTGTTAAAGAGACTTATAGGGCACAAAGAAGAAAAGAAGCAAAAGGGAAGAATTTATATTAGTTTTATATAGTGACAATGATGCACACATTCTTTCTTAGTGAATTTCATTAGTTGAAAATAAAAATAGTGAAAACTGGAAGTGGGTTGGGAAATGATTTAAAGCATCTGGGGAGTAGATTGCGTGTATATTGTGTGCATGGTGAATTGTAGCTTTCTATTATATGAAGTGAAGCTTCCATAATTAAACTTGAAAGTATCGTCAGTTCCCAGTTCTAAAATAGAGAGTGTAGTTGAGTTCCATTATCTTTAATTTTTTGGAATGGTACTCTGCACTAATAAATGCAATTATCCAGAGAGTTTGATATGAGTGATGTATTATGCAGTAGCTCTTGTTACATCAGATATTTCTCTTTATTACATTTGGACCAATTTTAGGGTTAAGTGAGTCCAAGACAAAAGGGATAAAAGCAATATAATGAGGGATTCAAATCCAGCTCCCGAGAATTGTTATCTGATTCTAAATATGTTTACAGCATAAAACATTGCAGCTTACAGAGATTCTACCAGGAAATTTGGGAGAAAAATCTATAGGCTGATTTATCAATTGATTTCCCCTACACTCAAATATAGTCATTTCATATAAGATATGCCTATACCGTGGCAAATTTAAGATGTGAGGAATTCAATTCCCAGAATTCTCCAGCCAGCATCAGAAACCACACACCTGAAAGTTGCCAAGTTGAAAAATACTAGTCGATGTCCATTGTACCTCTAACTCTCATTCCAGGATGTGCCTTAGATTTTACAACAGAATTTCCAGTCCTATAAACCTGTCAAGAATCTGTTGCCTTACTCATATTGAACATCAGCATATCATTCTCGGATAACTTGTTTACTGATCAGCCTGCCTGGGAGTAATGAGATTTGCACTCTGTGGCAAAGATGTAATAATGTTTACATTATTGTCATTAGTGACATTTATGCTTTAATGTGACATGAAAAATTACCTCCCATATCTTAATGGATATCCACAATTAAGGAGCTTTGGATTATGTGCTTCATATGTAACACCAATTTTTCTTCATTGTGAATATTGATTTTTGATCTCATTACAGTAAAATCAGAAGATGTCCCTAATTTTCATTAAAAATGCATGAATTTATACCTTTTGTTTACTGAATACTTGAAAATTGCTAAAAGGATAAATATATACATTGTTCAAAACTCATGCAGAGACTCTCTTCATCTTGCTAAATTCCCAAAGTTAATTAAAAATTTATAGTAGCTTGTTGTGCAAATTCTGGAAATGTCAATCAGGCCACTGGCATGTCTTATACAGAGAAGTTAAAAACTTGTGTAAAACTGAAATAGTCACTGTTCCTTTCTGAATTTAGTAAGTTAGAAAGAAACCAAGGAATTTTATTTCATGTAATTGTCAAACCAGGGACTGTAAGGAGTCATTTAGACTAATGTTCAGTTCTTGGTTGTATGCCAGAACAGATGGCTGGCTAGATTTTTCTTAAATATAACCAATGAAATAGACCCTACCAACTCATTGGAAAATCTGTTATTAACTATTTAAAGATGTAATGGCCTATGTAATTTGGGATCTACTAAACATTACCCAACAAAAGCCAACCCAAAGGTGCTTTTTCAGGAGGCAAGTGGACTTTCTTTTTTTCTTTTGAAGACAAACAAAACAAGA
>JANHJO010006186.1:10674-23159 GCA_032468235.1 Pseudoxyrhopus heterurus | reverse complement strand
CGGGCTGGACGGGGGCGGCTTCTCGGTGGCCTTTAAATCGGTCCGTAAAGAGGAGGGTGGGCGACACCAAAATACTTCAATGAGGATATTTATGAACAAACTCAGAAAAAAATAGTTTATTCGAGCATTACTGAAGTCGCCTTTTAAATAGCAAACAAAACGCATTGTTCAAGGTTTATTTACAAAGCTTTAGGTTCTTGGTAGGAGAGATGTTGGTCTGGATCCCCGGTGGCGAAAGAGATGAGGTTCTCCTTAAGGTGGAACTATCTTCAGCCTCAGTATAAATTCACCTCTCCTAGTTTTTTTTTAATACCAGTAGATGGCTTTACTTTTAAAAGTTTATGCCTAGCATTTGTTCAGCCATGATTTCATTTCTCTAATCAGATAAAAAGGAAAGTCATAAACATACTAACATACTTTAAAAAGATCAGTAAAATAGCCCACTGGTGAATGGAAGGAAGGAAAGAGAGAGAAAAATAAAATATACACACACACACTATGATAATTTCCAAATATTAAATAGGAATTCATTCAGCAAAATTTGAATTTCTAGTATCATCACGAATGTCTCTGCATATCCCCTGGGCCTTCCTAGAAGATGGTAGCAGTATTTTTGAAAGTATACCAGAAGCAAATGACTATGGTGTAGACAGCATCCCAGGAAGCTACAATGCTGATCTGGGTCACCTGCTTTTTGGCAGACAGAGGTGGTGTAGTACAGAGGTGTTAACTACATCCACTGTGGCTGCCATTTTATTATTAGCTAACCACCCAATAATATCCAAGTAGACCCTGAAGGTGTATTGTTTTGTTAGAAGCACAATTTAATTGGCATAAGCAGTTTATTTTGAAATAAATTATGGGTGCTCCAACACTGGAAGTTTTTAAAAAGAGATTGGACAACCTTTGTCTGAAATGGTATAGGGCAGGAGTGTCAAACTCCCGGCCCATGGGCCAGATGCATTACGTGCTGGCCATGCCCACCCCAGGTTTAGCCAAGGGGGAAAGTCACGATACATCATGTGACAACAATGTGACGCCACAAGTTTGACACCCTTGGTATAGTGTTTCCTGCCTAAGCCAGGGGGTTGAACTAGAAGACCTCCAAGGTCCCTTCCAACTCTCTTATTCTGGTCTGTTATTTATGACTGTTTTTCATACAGCTATTGCAGCATTCCTATGGTCACCTAATCAAAATCAAAATATAGTCGCTTGGCAACTGACTCATACTTATGACAGTTGCAGTGTCTTGGGGTCATGTGATCATCTTTTGCAACCTTCTGAGAAGAAAGTCAATGGGGAAGCCAGATTCATTTAACAACTGTGTTACTACAACAACAATCTTTATTATTGGTCACAGACCAGGACCACAAACAAAAGCATTAAAAATAATACTACTGTAAAAGCAAAAATAAAGAGAGAATAATATATTGCAGTTGGTGGTGGATTATCAATGGGCAGTTAAAGTTTGCCTAATTTTACATATAGCAAAATTTGGTCATAATTCAAAGAAACTACTTTGTACTGATACAGTGGTAGTAGTTGCACATAAAAAGGTCAATATTTCCTGGATATTTTATTAGGTGAGGTGTTACAAATTGAATCTGTGAGTCCTTATTAGAAGATGCAGTATAGCAGGACGTGAGCTATAGTTTCGATGGCCCCTTGTCCACAGGGACACAGTCTTAGCTCATATGGTATTTTTTTGTACTGGCCCTCCAAAACTGCTGTGGAAAGTGAGTTGCTAAGGTTAGTGTCCTTTGGATTTTGGGGGTGATTATTTGATATAAATATCTTGCTGCTTTAAAGGGAGGAGTTTGATTGCTCAAGCATTCTTGGGAAGACCAGCCAAATCTTGTTCAATTTCCATATCTTTAATATATTGTTTAAGTGCACTAAGTGCGCACACATACCCCATTATTAAAAGAACTTCCCTGGATAGAACTGTGTTACTAAACAATCGAAGTGATTCATTTAACAACTGTGGCAAGAAAGGTAAAATGGGGCAAAATTCACTTAACGATGCTTAGCAACAGAAATTTTGGGCTCAATTGTCATAAGTCGAGGACTATCTGTAATTGAATATCATATCATGAATAATATAGAGTGTCAGATCCCATAGATCTCTATTGGAACACAGCCGATAGAGGGGTTAATTCTAACTTTCTACTCAATAGCTATATTTGCATCAACATACTAAACTTGGTTACTTTAATCCTGGATTCACACAGTGCACTAAGCCGTAACATACTGTAGCCACAATATCTGGGTTCATGTAACTTAGTTATTTGCAAAACTAAGATTAAACATGGTTAGCATATTTGCACCAGTACATCCTTTAAAATATCCATGTGGTATTAAATTGTTGCTAATACCAATAAATCATATAAAAATATTTCTTCTTTCAAAATGACTTTAAAAAAATACGATTTTAGTTTTTAAACAATTTATGCCTTTGAATTGGTATTGACTCCTGGTGTCTGCCTGGACATGACTGTGCTTAAGTTTTCTTAACCAGATTTTTCAGAAGTAGTTCAGCATTGCCTCCTTCCTAGGGCCATGAGGAATGGTTTTCCCAAAGTCACCTAGCTGTCTTTGTGGCTAAAGCAGGACTAGGACTCATTCTCCTGTTTCTAGCCTGATGCCTTAACCGCTGCCCCAAATCGGCTCTCCTTTAAATACAGCAAAGTGTTACACATCTTTTAAAAAATACAGAAAGTCCTGATATACTAAGGGTTAAAGTAGCAGTTTTCTTACCCTTACAACTTGATCTTTTTGTCACAGTGGGCTGTTTTTTTTTCTTCTGTTTTCCTAAATCTTCATATTGTTTAACTTCCTCTTGTATATAGACTTTCATCATCAGAATCTGACCTGCGGGTGAAGCCTAAGGAAATCACCTTTACTCCCTTTAGGGTTACCTGTTCAGGCTACCTATTGAAATGGTAAAGGAAGTCTATAGGACGACTGCAGCTCAGTGAGGTTAGCTTATTAGTCTAGTGCAGGGGTGTCAAACTCGCGTTGTCACGTGACGTATCGTGACTTCCCCCCCCCCTTCAGTAAATTGGGGGTGGGCGTGGCCAGCGTGTTACACATCCAGCCCGCTGGCTGCAGGTTTGACAGCCCTGCTCTAGTGCAAGAATTATAAGCAATAAGCAAGTGGTTTGCCTTTTAATTTGCACGATGAAGCCTCCTTCCAAATACGTGGAATCTCAGGGGAAGAGGAGAAAAGCCATGCTTGAACTTTCTCAAAACTGAGCTTCCAGGCAGTTGGAGACCACTGTGATTGAAACAGGGCTTTGGTTATAAGGTTATCTATCCTTCCTTAGTCTTTAACATGGAGAGCGGAAGGTGGGATCCTTTAAATATAATGGTCAGAAAAGCAGCATTGGGTCAAGTTGCATTCTCTGCTTCTGTAGTAGTTTCTTAAAGTTGCTTTCTCCAATGTTTTAGGTTCCAGGAGCAAGAGGCATTTAGAAGAGTGTGAAGAAGGCGGCTCAGCAGACACGAAAAGACAATGCTGCCTGACCTGCAGGTGCTCATCCTCTCAGGCACATTCTCTCAGCAATGGAAGAGCAGCTTCTCCAGGCTCTTTCCTGAGCAGCAGTGGATGCTTGGATAATGACTTGGACGATGCCATCCTGGCTCGTTCTGATGAGGAAAAGCCAGATTCTCCCACCGGACTCTCTCGTGAAGCTGAGGATGAGCTCATAGCAGAGGATCTGGAAACTTCCCTATGTTTTGTAGCAGTTGAAGTAAATAGATGTGAGGATGTGAAGAGTGGTAGCCTTTTAGCTTGTCCTGAATCTGCACAGCCTCTGAGGGCTCTGGATGAGGTTGAAAGCACAAAACCTCTTCCTCAGACCGGTTCTTCAGCCAGCTCAAGTGAGGGGGCTGTTTTCATGAATGATTTGGAGAAATACTTGAATAAGAGCTCTCAAAATCAAGTAGAGTTTGGTGCAAATTACAATGATCTTAGGATTCCAGAAGCTGGTTCAGATGTAACAGCTTCTTTGAATCTGGAGAGAGGTTTGTCTGGAAAAATAGATGATGAAGCAATAAAGACAGAGACAAATGATTTGCCAGTAGGAAGCCAACTAGTGGCTGAACATGAATCATTTGGTGCAGTGGCTGAACAGTCCTCAGAGAGACAGACTTCCTTAAGTTACAAGCAGCTAAGAGGCACGAATTCAAGCAACCCACTACCTGACTTGCATGCAGTATTCACTCATGTCAATGGCCAAAAAAAGGATTGTGTGGAAGTTCCTGATGTTAAAAAAACAAATAGGTCAGAATACCTCCCCCTTCCCCTTCTTCCAGTGATATGCTGTTAGGCGGGCTTTCTCAAATCATGCGGAGTTTGGCATGTATCTTGTTTTTCCATGCTTTGTGCAGGTTATGGATTGAGCTGATTAATCTTCAGAATGTGGAAATGCATTTGAGGACCTTGAATGTGTGACATACAATGAGCTTGTTTTCTATCCCTTTGCTTCCCACTAGATGGTAGAGGGCACTAAACTTTTACTATGGAAGACAGATTCCATGTCCAGGTTAATGTCCCTTCTTTTCCTGTGTGATTTGGGAGCAGTTAACATGTTTTGGTTTCCTTTTAAATTTTATTTTCCTTATTTTCCTCTTCCCCCTACTCCCCCAAATCCCATTCTTTTTCATGAATATAAGAATGTTTCCTGTTTGAAATATGGCACAAGATTTTTCTTTAACAGTTGAGAGTCTTCATCCTGCAGTGGTCTAAAAGCTTGTACTTCTTCAAAACCAACATCTAAGCTATTCAAGATAACTTGCATATATCTGATGCTAGGCAGTGGTACCTACTCATAGCGCTGATTGTTATTTTTGCAAATTGTGGATGGTATGAAAGCATGCCTTGTTGGCCATCTGATGCTGCTTTCGATATCTGCTTAGATCAGAGATGAGGCTGTTCTCTGTCACCAGAAATGGAAGGGAATAGAAGGAGATAGCTCCATCTCTTCTAGCCAGAAAGCAGGGCTTAGAATCTATGTGTGCAACCTTTTGGCTTGCCTGAGCTCATTGAGTGAAGAGGAATTATCTTGGACTGCGTATAAAATATATAACATGTATATTAACATAGTTAATGTATATTAACTATGATGTTAAAAGTTTATGATCTTGTGGGGGCATATTACTAGCTGTCCAGGACCGCCTGCAGGCCTGGGGTTGGACACACCTGGCTTAGAGTATCTTACTTTGTCAGAGGGGAAGCCCTTCTCTTAGTCTTCTAGAATATACAATGCTTCTAGAGTATATGATGCTAATCTCCCCTGCCTGGACCTTGACAAGCCAGGCATTGAGCAGTTTCAAGTGGCTATTGTTCAGCAGATTGAAAGAATATGCATGCATGCATTGAGATGTGATGATGATGATGGAAAAGAGAGACAAATTGGTTGTGGGGCAAATGCTGGTGGTACAAAACTGTAGGAGGAGGTCACTTATCCCAGTGGCTGGTAAGGTAATACACAACACCCAAGTGGCTATTAGCCATCAGCAGCTCCAGGATAGTAATTTGGAGGACTGACCTGGAAGCACTGACCTCCCGAGGGTTGCTCTCAATGGAATAGTGGCAGCAGGGTCTAAAGAAATTGGGTGTGCAGGGATTTTGATACTTTTGGCACAGTCTCAAGTCACATATAAAGAAGATATGAACTGGCCTAGTGATGCCCAACGGGGGGTTGAGAAACAGGACAGGTTTAGTTGCACTCTCATGTACACAGGGTGCAAACATGCCAGTCCTTTTACTCCCTCCACCATTATGTTTGTTCCAAAGCGAAACCATACACGATCAGAGTGATGCAAAAAGACAACCTACTTTGTTCGTAAGGCGTTAATAAATTCTTCCATTTGTCCATCTAACGGATTTTGTTCCTGTTTCTGCCTATTCACAGGCAGGAAGTGGCTAAAGAAGCAAAGAGGAAACTACACCCTTCAATTTGTCAACCCCTGAGCAGTGCGGAAGACTCCATTTTTTGTGTGAAATCAAGGTACAACCCCCAACAGCCATTCTTCTAGAGTTTCAGTCCAAGGAGAAGATTGGACTGCATAATGTTCCCTCTATCTTAGACGCTCCCAACCTTCTGGGCACCAGAAACCGGTTTCTTGGAGAGAGGTTTTTCTGTGGATTGGAGGGGGCGTGATTTTACGTGCTGCCTGCACCTCGTGGATGGAGCTTTGGTTGTTTGTGCAGCCCAGTTGCTGGCATATCACGGACTGGTGCCATTGGGGGTTGGGGATCCCTGCTGTATCTGTACAATACATATCAGAACCTGTTCAGTATTGACCTTTTTTAAAGAAGATGAAAACATGCTAATCTGGGCCATAACAATTCAGTAGACAATATTTGAAGAATCCCAATGGACAGTAGGGGTTTTTTTTCTCTGTACATTGCTCACCATGGATGTCAGAGCCCAACTGCTGGATTTCCTTACCAATATAACCGGGGTGAGTAATGAAGGTACTTCTAGCTGTCATGTTTCTCCTACCAATGGAATGGCTAGCTGTACCTAACATTCATGCAGTGGTGGCAATCCTAACTTTCAGAATCGGCTCTGAATGGAGCTCACCAATCCCCATGACCAATGGAGAGCTCAATGGTGGCATGATGCAGCCCAGGCTTCAGGCATTGGAGATGGATGCCAAGTGAAAGTCCGTCTATTCAGACAAGTGATTAGATCAGAAAAATCCTTGCCTACAGCTCTGGTTGTTTTGGACTGATACAGAAGTGGGCATGTGAAGACCAGGAAAAGAGCTAAGTGATGGATGGTGATGGCAAAGTAAACAGACCAACAGACCAGAAAACTACAGACCAATCAGCCTAACATCAATAACTGGGAAGATACTGGAAAAAATAATCAAAAAACAGATCTGCGAACATCTAGAAACAAAGTTATAACTAAAAGCCAGCATGGGTTCTTAAAAAAAACAAATCATGCAAATCACTCTTATTTCATTCTTTAACAAAGTGACTAAATTAGTAGACCAGTTAAATGCTGTGGACATTGTATATTTAGACTTCAGCAAGGTATTTGACAAAGTAGACCACAACCGACTTTGTGGCTAGAAAAAGCTAGAAAAATTTGGGATAGACACCATCACCACCAGAAGGATTTGTAACTGACTGACAAACCGTACTCAAAGAGTAGTCTTTAATGGTACTACATCTACATGGAAGGAAATAAGCAAGAAGTGGGTACCACAAGGTTCCATCTTAGGTCCAGTTCTCTTCAATATCTTCATTAATGACCTAGATGAGAGAATAGAAGAGGAACTCATCAAATTTGCAGATGACACAAGTTGGCAGGAATAGCCAACACCCCAGAAGACAAGCTCAGAATCCAAAAAGATCTTGACAGACTTGAGCAATGGGCCCTATCCAACAGTATAAAATTTAATCTGGAGAAAAGCAAGGTTTTACACCTGAACAGGAAAAACAACGGTACAAGTACAGATTAGGTAAAACCTGGCTCAAAAACAGTAACTCTGAGAGGGATCTTGGAGTCCTAGAAGACAATCACTTAAACAGCAGTGTGCAGCAGCAGACAAAACTAATACAATCCTTGGTTGTATAAACAGAAGCATAGAATCAAAATGAGAAATATTAGTAGACATATATAAAACCTTAGTAAGGCCACACCTGGAATACTGCATCCAGTTTTGGTCACCACATTGCAAAAATGATGTTGAGACTTTGGGGAAAATGCAAAGAAGAGCAACTAAGATGATAAAAGGCCTGAAGACAAAAAATATGAACAGTTGCTGGATTTGGGTTTGGCTAGTCTAGAGAAAAGGACTAGGGGAGACATGATAGCAGTCTTCCAGTATTTGAGGGGCTGCCACCAAGAAGAGGGGGTCAACTTATTTTCCAAAGCACCAGGAGGCAGGACAGGAAGCAATGGATGGAACCTAATCAAGGAGAGAGACAATCTGGAATTAAGAAGAAACTTCCTAACAGGACAATTAACCTGTGGAACAGAAGTTGCCTTCAGAAGTTGTAGGTGCTCCATCACTGGAGATTTTTAAGAAGAGACTGGACAGTCACTTGCCTGAAATGGTATAGGATCTCCTGCTTGAGCAGCTCTATTCTGATTCAGGGAGGGGTGGGTGCTGGGAAAGATGTTGGCAAGTGGGCCTTGCTGTGATATTGGCTGTGACTGGAAAGTGGGCGGAGAGACTACTAGGCAAGCTGGTGAGATGTGTGGTGTTGGGGGCTGTGGAATGAAAAGATGGAAGTGGCTTACCCTGTCTGAACTTTGTTTTCTCTGAAATCCAGGACAACCAAAGTGCTCTGAGTCCCATTTCTGATGAATCATGGCTTACTCTGTGGTTCAGCAGAATTTTTGGAACAGAAGTGCTTGGTTCCTATTTCAGAATAAAGGATTTTTTCCCATTTATGTACACCCTGGGAGGATTCTGGGCAGCTTTTGGATAGGAAATGGACAAAGTGTCTGCTGTGCTTAGTGCCTGGCAGTTGGTGTCCCCATCCAGCAGAGATTCAGTGTAAAAGTCAAGATTCAGTGGCAACCATACTCAGCAGGTTCCCCTCATCTCCCAGGTAAACATGTAACTGAAGAAATTCTGCCCTGCCTGAAAACACATCCTCCAAAACAGGTGGAGATTAGAAAGAATTCCCAGGGAGAATATGCATCAGAATTTTATTAGAATGAGTTAGAACTTGAAGCAAAATAATAATAATAGTTCTATTGTCTCCCGCCTCCAAGAGAATTTCAGGTTGAAGATAAACACAAGCATTTACAGTACATGGACAGGATGAGATGTATACCCAGAAAAGATGTTACTTTTCCCTTCTCTCTTTCATTGTGTCAAAAGAAAACAGATTAGAGAGCAATCATTTAACGTTTTACAATGGAAACAAGCATTAGTGGTGGAAGGCAATTCCAGGAAGCTCTACCTGCCTATCCCAGTCACTACTCTCCTTTCGAGCTTTTTCAAGTTGGTACAGGAGCAATTGGTTCAGACATGGCATCATTATCCAGATCATCCATTTCAATGTGAAAGCAACTCTTCTCAGTCATTTAAAATCAACCTAAGGTCCACTTAGACAATCCACTCAGCAGAAGGTCTTTGAGAAAACAAGCTCAGTTTAAGTTTCTGTAGGAGAACGTGGGAATTGCACATAGGAGTCCACTGGCTGTGAAAAGTGATAACAGACCCAAGGTGGGAGCTGTTAGGAGGACGTGTTTCAAAGAGATACTGCCCTAAGTGACTTGCAATAAATCTACTCAGGAGCATTTATAATTTTCACAATTATGTGAACTATCTGACTAGGATTAAAGATGCATTTCTGAAATATGTGTGGTTCTTAATTTCTTGGAATTTGCCAGCTATGTGGACTCAACAATTTCACTCAAGAAACAGCCGTGTGAACCTGGCCAGGATCATGTTGGTACATATATCCAAGTGGACTTTACACCTTTGTTACCATTGGACAGATAATGAATTTTGTTTCCTAAGTGAAGGACTCTGCAGCTCTCTCTGATCATAAAGTCACTTTCAGCACATTTTCCAATCATCAAAATTGTTTTAAATTTTATTTCCAGCTTAGTTTTAACTGTCACCAAATTTTGTCATCTGCAAATTTGATGAAAAATGGGTAGGAAAGTTGGAATACTTCTTTGGGCGCTCCAAAAATGAGACTCTTTAGTGCAGTTTTATGAGCCAGCTATGTATCCAAATAAATGTCATGCATTAGACCAATGTGGCAGATTATTGATCTATTCTTTCCATATACCAATACAACTTCAAAAATGGCCTTTATTCCCCAGAGGCCCTAGGGCAACCATCTATGGCAACAGGAAGACCTGCCTGAAAGCAATGCTAAGAATCACCGGGTTAAATCAGGCTGACTTTGGAGTTTGGACATAGGAACGGTCAACATTCAAATCATGAAAATGGATGCTCGACTAGAAGAACTGCTGATTGAACTCAACAATATGCATTGGGATATCTTTGGATTATGTCAAACACAATGAAATGGCAAAATTTTAGTTGAACTTGATAGGACTGGGCATTTACTATACACTAGAGGTGCTGAAGATGGACGATATGGTAGAGTTGGTTTTCTCATCAGCCAAAAGCTGAAAGACTTGCAGTAAAATTGGAAGTATATCAGATAGCCCAATGCATCATTCAATTGAACAAACAATGCAAGCTTCAAATCATCCAAACTTGCACATGAACCAAATGCCGATAAAAACGCTAATGGGTGACTTTAATGCAAGAATAGGAAGAACAATACCTGGAAAAAAGCAACTGGCCCTGTGGAAGTAGTGGATGAGCTAATAGAGGCGACAGATGGACAGGAATTTTATATCATGAACACATTTTGCAGGAAAAAAACTAGCAGAAAATGGACATGGAAGAGTCCATCTGGGTACACAAGCAAAATTGACTACATCATGTCAAGTGATAAAACCATTTTATGCAATTGTACTGTTATCAATCATTTTAATGTTGGAAGAGACCATAGAATGGCACGAGCTAAAGTGAAGATAGACTGTGTAAAGAGTGTATGAAAATGATAAAGTTGTCATGAAAAGCGAAAAGAGCGATAAGCTCTTAGAGGAGAATCTCTATTGCAAGATTAGCAAGATATGAACATTATGGACTGGGAGCTATATCACCAGGCTTCTGCGATGATTTGGATAAAGGAATGGGTGATCTTACAGAATAAGAGACTTTTAACGATAGAGGGGCATAATTTGCAACGGGGATGGCACGCATATATGTGGGAGGAAAAGAATAACCCACAAGGGAGCTTCCAGCGACATTATATGAGGAAAAATTTATTCGCAAATTGGCAAAAAGTTAAAGAAAAATAGTACATTAAGATGCCAAATTGGGTATCAGCATTGGAAGCATTAGTGTATCCAAACCTCCTTCACCCAAGGAAATGCCCAACATATAAAGATATATTGAACAATCAAGGGGAACTAAAAACAAGATTGGAGTTGAGAGATCAGGGAGTAGAGTTAGAATGGTGGGCTTACTTACAAATTAGTGCAAGATGGAAAAAGGATATAGAAAGATACGGAATCTCTAGGGAAGAACAAGAACTAGACAAAATTTTGATGAGGGGAGAGGAAAAATTGTTAAGTAAAGTATATAAATTTTTGTTAAATTTGAAAATGGAAGATGAATATGTTAAAGAAAACATGATAGCCTGGAGGAGAAACTTCAGATACGCGATAGATTTAGATGCTTGGCAAAAAATTTGGGATCAAAATATTAAGTTAACGTTATCTACCTTATATAAAGAAAATTTATATAAGATGTTTTATCGGTGGCATTTGCCACCCACAAGATTGGCTAAAATGTTTCCTACTTTAAGACCTAACTGCTGGAAATGTAACCATTTAGATGGAATGTATGTGGTGGACCTGCCAGAAAATAAGAAAGTATTTGAATGCAGAGGTGGATAGTGGAAATTATGGGGGTCCACATTGATTTAAAACCTGAGACTTTTTTATTGGGAATCACGCCAGAGAAAATTAAAAAAGAGGCTTGGTATTTAATTGTACACATAATTACGGTGGCCAGAATCACCCTGGCACAGGATTGGAAAAAGGACACGCCCACAGAAGAAAAAATAATAAGATAATGGAATGTGCAGAACTTGATAGGCTGACATGGATATTGAAGGATAATGGAGAAGCTGATTATTATAAGAGCTGGACTCCTTGGTACAATTGGAGGAAGAACAAAAAGAATGGTCGACTCATTAGGTCTTAATAATACCGTGATGATAATTTTTTATACGTTTCAAATATAATACAAACGCTGGACTTGCTCATCAATTTATATATATGTTATTGTGTTTTGTTTCTTTTTCTAAAAAATATTTTAAAAAAAAATTGGCGAGAAATTTTGCTCATTTAACATGTAGATTACAATTTCTTTTCAGCAACCTGAATTTTAAAGATTTTTTTTTTTTTTAAAGAAAGCACTATTTATATATTATTCACACAGGACCCAGAGGCTGGTGCTTCTTCTCCTACCTTAAGGCCAAGGCTGTTGACCACTTGTAGCCTCCAGTCCAGTTGCAATAGAGCATCTTGGGAAAAGTACGATTTCCTTAAAAAAACAAAAAAAAAAGACGTAAAAATCTTTACAAAGTGCGATTGCAAAGATGGATGCGGACAAGAAAAACGAGGCACAGCCTTATCGTTATCACTGCAAAGCTGTCATCGCAAGAAGAGCGATATTGTTAACGCCCGGTATTTGGGGCATAAAGAAAACATCACCTGCAGCCTTTCGAAAAAAAATAAGTTCATTATTTCAGAACACAAAAGATTTGCAAGACAGACCTCCAGGAATTGAAAAGGAAAAGAGGACAGAGTTGTGGTTCCGTAGCACGTGGCAGATTTGGCAGCTGATTCCGACTCTGAAGAAGAGACGGAGACTGTGTCGGAGCAAAGGGAGGAATCGGCTGCTGACAG
>JANHJO010006185.1:10808-21692 GCA_032468235.1 Pseudoxyrhopus heterurus | reverse complement strand
GGTCATCGACCACCGTGAGGAAGTATCTCCTCTTACCCAATGAGGACAGGAGTGGGCCTACAATGTCAATGTAGACTAGCTGAAAGTTGCGGCTAGCCCTGTGGGTAGAGCTGTTGGGTGTAGGTGCTGTTTTAGACTTGATTGCCTTGCAAACTGAGCAATCCAAGAATGTGCTACACCCCTTCAATTTAAGCCCTTCAGAGTAGTCCAGCATTTTGCAAATCACTGGAAAACTCATGTGCCCCATATGCCTATATGGGCACAATCCATATTGGATTGGGCACAATCCAGGTGGAGTGGTTTGCCAATTTCTATAGCCTCTACCTTTCTACTTTGGGGGTTAGTTTTGGCAGAATTCTTTAATGCAAACCCCTTCAGGATCAGTGGTTGCATCGTTCTGTCTCATATCTTCTTCCTCAGAAGCTGGAGGGCCTGACTCAGGCCTTGGGTCATCATCGATCTTCTGGCCTCTTCTTACCAGCATTGCCCTGAGCTTGGGCTTTATGTATGCAAGTCCATCCATCTCCAATATCTCTGCCACCCTCTCCCTTCTGTACATAACGTGTCCATCACCCTCATTAAAAACTATTTTGTACCCCTGCTTTTGTAGTTTCAGGACACTGAGGAGTTTATTATTGAAGCAGAGGACATACAATACATCAGCTACCCTGCCCAGGTCTGTTACAAAGACGGTACCCTCCCCCAATACCTCTACATTCTTGCCTGTTGTCTCCTGTACAGTTGACTGGGTAGGATGGATTTCCTCAAACACGTGCTCATTGCACGAGGTGTGGCTGGATGCCCCAGAGTCCAGCATTCAAAGGTGTTCAGGCTTGGAGGGTGGCCTGCTGTCCCTTTTGGCTGTGGCTCCATTCACCAATGAGGGTTTAGGGGTGCCTTTTCCCCTAACTGTGCCCCTTCTAACATTCTTATTTCTGGGGAAAGATGTGGGAGGATTCGTTCCCTGGTGTTTAGGGCAATCCCTTCTGAGGTGTCTATCTGACCCACAGTCAAAACACCTGGGGATGAAGTTGATCCTATCACTGACACCCCTTTTAGCTGGCCTGAGTTCCTTTTTAGGAGGATGAGCCCTGGACCTCCTTTTGGAGTCCTCCTCCACCAGTCTAGATATGAGATATTCCACAATCATTTTATCCTCCCCCACACCATCCATATTAGAAATAAAATTTGCCCAGCTCTCATCCAGGGACCCTAAAATAATGTGTATGAGAGATCCATCCTCAACCTTGTGCCCTCTTAAGGCCAGCTCTGTCCTTGTGGCAATTATCCTCCCCACATGCTCTGTTATATTGGTACCAGGTTGGAGCTTTGAGGTGTAGAATCCCCTGGCCATTCTACTTGTAGCCCCCTGTGTGTTATTGTTATATCTGTTGTGTAAAAAAAACCACATGTCACAGACCCTCATCCTATCTGGAATCCCTAGATAGAGGGCGCTATCTAGGGAATCCGTCAGGGTTCCATAAGCTTTCATGTGTAGCTGGTCTATTTCGCTTGACCACGGCTCTTCGGAGGTTCAAGATCATGCCCAATGTTCCCTCCCTCAATAAGGCAATCTGAATCTGGCTTGACCACTCTTTATAATTTTGCCCTGAGAGTGTTAATTTCTCCACCTGCAAATTTGTTATGTTTCCAGACCCCCTATGTGTGTGTGTGTGTGTGTGGCAAAGGCTCCTGGAACCTTAGAATACTTTCTGCCCCAATTGGCAGAGAAATTGTGATCCCAGGAATTTTTTCCAAATTTTTAGGCAACTCCTGAAAGCTCCATCCACTCTAAACATTTTTTCAGCTTTATTTCCACTCTGCGCTGTTTGCGCAAAATGTGAAGCTGTAGCTCTGTGAATATCAGAGTTCTGTGCATGCGCAGTGTCCAGAAAAGCCGCTCTCAGTACAGAAGGCTCATTCCGGCGTTGGAAGTCGAAGGGGAAGGATCTCTCTCCAGCAGTTTCAGTTTGGGTAGGCCCGAAGAGATGGTGGGGGAAGCCCCAAAGATGCGGAATCATTGAGGGAGCCCCCTGGAGCCGATCCGCTCCCCGAGGGTAAAGAAAGGGGTTCCTTTGATCTCCGCGAAGCAATCAAGGGACAGGACAATGCTGGAACCTCCACCACCACCGCAGGAGCCTCCCTGGGCCTCAGCACAGTTAGGTTTGCTGGTGGTGGTGGGTGACAAGCGCTTGGAAGAGGGGTCCCAGCTGTCACAGGCTGCGCTGGGGTCTGGAGCACCATGGTAAGGGCGGTGAGGGAAGCCGCCATGGCTTGTAGGGCTGCTGCACATCTGGATTGGCCATGGGCATCGGCTTCGCATTTGAAAAAGCCACCATTTGTGGTGCGGGAGCTTTTGGGCTTTGGGTGGCACTAGCAGCGTTTCTGGGCCCCTGCAAGGTGGGAGAGTCTTGGATCTGGGGCATTGGGTCAGCAGCTAGTGGGTATGGCAGGTCCCTGCCACTCTGGTTAAATTCTTCCTGGGCCTGACTAGATGCCCCGGTAGCCTGACTAGATATCCCCCAGGGTCCCACGGGGACCATTTTGATTTGGCTGCCAGGCTGAAGCTTGCCGGGCGCCATTTTGAATTCGGGCTTTAGGTTTTGACAGGGGCTAGCGGCTACGTCCCTGTAGCTCTTTTTGGCGGGAGAAGTTTTTCCCACCAAATCGGGGCCTGTCAACAAGGGTGGGGGCAGGATTGCCTTTGCAGCCTTGGGCAAAGCAAGGTCAAGGAGACTCACATTGTCTTCCACCCTTCTGACTGTCCGGGTCCTCGGTTTTACAACCGTATCTGATGATGGCCTTGTCATTTCGACGGCTTGCCCTGGGATTGTTTTCCAATGTGAAAAGATAGTGGGATAAGTAGCAATAAGCAATAGTGTGACCTATAGAGTAGAAATTATATATTACATATACTAGATCTTTTCTTAAATTCTCCCAATGATCAAGTGGGAAATTCAAGAGAATAAAACATGAAATCATGTGCAAGGCTGCATGCTATTCCCATTTTCAAACCCTTATGCATGTATGTTTCTATGATTTTGGAAGATCTTAATGAGGAAGTAAATATATAAGATTTGTAGGAGGACTATGCAAAACAAAGGAATGTTTCATTCCTTTGAATGAATGACCTCTATACTTCCAGTGCACTGAGGTGGTTCTGCATTAAAATTCAGACAAAGCTCAACCATTAATTTTGATCCTTTAGAAACTGAACCCCATAATTAACAACTTGTTTTTATCACATATTCCCACAGAAGTTCAATAAATTGCTTTATTACTTATAAGAAGAAAATTATACATGTACTGTAGATGATCTGCTTACTGCCACCACAGCTTTATGTCTGTATCAGAGGTACGGAAGTTTTGTTTGGCACTTCTTTTGAGCTATGTAAACTATTTTAAACTATTGTAATAGTTGAATGAAGGTCTTAGATTGCCATAAAGCAACTTAATGAAGAAAACCACATCATCTTGTTGCCTTGTGGAACACAATGTGAAGTGGAGCACATTATCTCCAATACACATGGCACAGACATTAATTGTAAAGCATGCTATACCACAGGATACTAAAATATCTTACATCCGTTAAGGAGATATGAATGGGTGCACAAATTTCATTGTGATCATTGATTCTAACTAGATAGATTAAATAGGGAAAATTCTTTCATTTTAATTAAACAGTTCAATCTAAGTTTTAGAAGAAAAAAGATATTTTCTACATGACTCAAAGATCTCACAATTTGTCAGATCAATTTAATGAAATATGATAATTTGTTGCAACTTCCAATTTGACTATCATCAAACTACATTTTCAAACAGCCTTATATATGTAGTGCATACTGAACCTCATATGGACTGTATTAAATTGAGGGAATGAAACTGAAATTTGGTGATGATAGATAGTCATAGAAAGAAAAACAGACTGACAGGATTATCTTAATACATGGTTAACCATATTGAACAAACCGTTGCAGCTTAAACCTGCTTGACTAGGGAGGCATTATGCACTTGATATCTTTTTTATCATTAATAGAATGAAAAGCACTCCTACCATATGAATCAATTTAAATTTTTGTGAAGTAGTGCTCAGGAACAGAAGAAAATTGCTTTTCAGAGTATTTTCAGAAGATATGTGCTAATTTTCATATTCCCCACCTTTGTTATCAAATGAATGCTTGTGCATTTCACATGACTATAGATTATATATAGGTACAAAATAAAGAATGTTTTTAGTTTAGATTGCTTTCTCTATCCAATGAAGTGCAGTTAGAGAATTTTGAAATGACAGAAGAAGCAGTAGATCAGCATACATCAAATGCACAGATTTATATAACTTTCTCTTTTCTCTTACTCAGACACACTTGTTAAGAAGTGGGGCCTCTGACAGTACTATTCTGTTAAGAACAGATACTGCAATTAATAAAAAGAAATATGCATCTATAATGAATAATAAATCTTTGAATGTGTGCATGTATGGGTGCATGATTGTCTTTGCTTCAGGGTTGACTCATAGCTACTGCCTGGACTAGTCCTTGCAGTTTATTTGGTAAGATTTTAAAAGTGGTTTGCAATTGCCTGCTTCCTGGCATTGAAAGTATGTGATTGACCCAAGAACAGTCAACTGGCTTTAAGGCTAAGGTGGAACAAGAATGTACAGTTTTTTTCTGATTTTATAGCCTTCTTTAACCAGCACAACAAACTGGCTCTAAACAATCAGTATATTTATTAAACAATATTTAGAATTAATAACTTATAACATATAAAACAATGGAATAATTACTTGGCCTATAATTACAATTAAAATATTACAGGATAAGATAGAAATTAAATAAATAACGGCCTATAGGGAATTTAATACACTCAGATAAAGGGTGGATTTGTCTGATAGTAGAAGCTGCGGATTGAAAAATATTTTACTTTAATAGACTATATACACAGGGTTGACATAGAGATGGAAAAAACAATAATAAAATGAGAAACTAAACACGCTACTTATTTTTTATAATTTTGTTACACTTAAAAAGATAAAAGCCAATGTAAGTTTAAAAAAAGAAAATAATAAAAAATTTAGAAAGGAAAAAAAAGAATATAGTAAAGAAAAAGAAAATAAATATTTAAAGAAATGACTTCACTTTCATCATAACAAGTATAGGCAATTTTAGTAACTTATCACCTTTGTTTAATGTACAATAATCTCTTCTTTCTATAGCCCATCTCTTATTTATAAACTTTAAAGCTCTGATCAACAAATATATACTATAAGACTTTGCCAGAGCAAGAATGTGAAATGTTCAGAATAAGGTTGAAAAAGTTTGAGGCTTTTCTCAAGACAAATAAAGAAAATAGTTTAAAGACACAGCATCAAAGATTTTTGCTACAGCGAAAAGGATGACTGGTATAAAGTTACTTCTTACACAAAAACACCAAAGGGAGCACTTTGCAACAGCCATGTTACTTTAAGAACAGAGAAAAAAAACAAAGAGAAAGGGTTTTTTTTTTTATAGTAGAAGAAAAAAAATATTTCTGGTTGAAAAAGAAAAAGATTCAGAAATATATATACATACAGTATTTCTGCATGTACCAAGGTTCTTTAACTTGTGTTCCTGGCTTGGATCGATTGGAAATAGCTATCACCTTTTGGATAAAGAAGGATAGGGAGAAAGAGAGAGATGAAAATAAATGGCTGCTCAGTTCTGCAGGATTTCCTTCTTTGACTGACTGGACAGGTCACTAATTTTTTTGTATATTTCTCTCTATATATATTATTACACAGACATTCAGTATAAGGATACTATTAAACAACATTATTTTGGAATCCAGATTGTTTAGTGATAGTAGTCTCTCACAATAACTATGGCAGAGGATGAGGAAATTGGATTCCAGGGTCCTGAAAGTCTATTTCAACACAGTACACATTCAGGGAATTTAACCATCACACACACACACATACACACACACACACACACACACACACAGGCATTCAGTTATTGCAATTCTCAAACAATATTGCCTTACCTGAGGGAAGAAAAAAATTCTAATGCAATGTCAAGCATATAATGTAACAAATTAATGATTGAACACCAAAGATACAAATACAATATTCTTCTGGCTTCTTCTGAAAAATTATGCTAAAACATAAGAAAATAAAGTCAATCAGCATAACTATCTATTAATAGAAAAGCCTGTGAATTCAGGTGTGCCATCATTAACTTGATTACAACTTTCAGAATAATACTATTATTTATGTAATTAGATTTTTGTTAAAAACAAAGACGTACATTTTGTACCAAGAATGCCAAAGCCAGTGTTAGGTGGGAATCCCTTCCCCAAATTAAAGCAAATAAATATATACATGCATATATTACAAGGAAAAGTAGAAAAAAAAACCTTGTGTATCTGTATATATGTGTTTATTAAATTCCCTTTAATTGTTTTTTGTCCCAAGGAAGCAGTTGCATAATTTCACAAAATTATTTCAAAGTATTTCAAATTTTACAATAGGATTTGTCTAGATTAAGCCATAGGTTTTATAAATAGGATCATGGTTGAACATAGCACTCACACTAAAATTTTCAGTAGACAGTTAATTCACAGCTCGTGCTTATTTAGTGACTACAATTGGGATGGCAATTCAATTTTTAAGTGAAACAGTTGTTCAGTGTGAACCTCTTGCAGTGCCTGGAGGCTGTGGGGACCTGGATGGGGGCAACAAGCTTTGGCCAAACCCCAGCAAGATCAAGTGTATTTTTTTAAAATAAATTTTTATTGTTTTTATGTTACATAAAATCTCTCATTACACGAACAGAGTTGTTGCCAGGCATTCTTTTTAACATACAGATTCAAATATAGCATTTATCATTATAGTAAAACATTAACTTCTTAGTATATTTGATGGTATCTTGGGGTTTACATTAAATTTATACTTTAAAATTTTCTTAATTCAATCTTTCATCATTTTACTCTTATTTTACTCTTACTTTTATATAAAACCAAAATTTCCATTATTATTTCCCATTATTACTACTAGCTCCATTACTTCAATAGTTTTAATTTGTATTCATTCATTGTATAATCATTGGTTAACTAGAGCAATAACATTGTCACAATTTATCAAGCCAAATCAGTTTTAGTTTTATCATAAAATTATTAAGATGCAACATTTTTTTAATCTTCTCTTTCTTATATAGATCAAAAAATCATTTTTCCCATCATCTTTAAAATTAATTTCTTCAGTTTTTGTAATCAATTCATTTAGGCCCAAAACACTTTCAATTCATTACAAATATTTATCACATATTTATCATCCCCTCTTTATACTTTTAAGACTGAATGGATTTGACTGGGACTTTAACAACTTTAGTTTGGATGAGGTGGGACTAATCAAAACAAATCCATATATTGGGGGGGGGGGGGTCTCCTGGACTCACAACTCCTTTTCGAAGAGCAAAATGGCAGTCACAGCTAGGAGAGCCTTTGCACAACTTTGTCTTGCATTCCAGTTGTGGCCTTTCCTGGATCAGGTGTCCCTGTGCTCAGTCATTCAACCTCTAGTCATTTCACATTTGGACTACTGCAATGCACTCTACATGGGATTACCCTTGACAACCATTTGGAAGATACAGCTGGTGCAAAATGTAGCAGCACAGGCAGTTCTTAGGCCCCCAGAATGGCCCATATTATACCACTGCTGTGTGAGCTGCACTGGCTGATGGTTTGTTTCCAGGTGCTATTCAATAACTATCACATATGTGTGAGCGGAACCTTTACTTTACCTTTAATTCCACCCAATGCATCCAACTGCCTCTTTTCCATCTTTTGTCAATGATTATAGGAAATGACCAGCCTGAGCCCAGGGGAGGAGTCAAATGTGTCATCAGTCTTGAGTCACTTCACACCCACAAGAGATCTAAGTCCAGCCCACTTTGAATTCTGTTGACTCTTATCTACCACCAATTTGCTTTGACTATTAATAGTTCAGATTATTGTAGGGAGCTTAATCTTGCAATATATATTTATTTGAACTGTCTGAACTCCTGGTTTCCCATGCTTAGCAATGATATTTGTACTGGGATTTTATGGGTTATATATTTATATTTGATTATTTTAATATTTTTTAATGCTGTAAGCCACCCAAAATCAATTGCTATCATGCATCATGTAGTATTAGATTCCACAGGTGAATTATGTGTTCTGTAAAGAGTGCTTCTTTTAAACTCTTGAATCTACTTCCATAAGTTTTCCTGAAAGGATCTTGATCCTTCTGTTTTTAAAAAAGGAGAAAAAAAGGATCCCTGACAACTTTCTGCAGGTTTTTATATATTCCAGTCCCATATCAAGCAGACTAGAGTTCCAAATATTCTACCAATTTCTCTTATGGAAATTGTTAAAACTTTTTTATAATGCTAGTTGTAATCTTTCCTACATTCTCTAGCTGTTTTACATTCTTTGTCAAGTGTAGTAACCAGAGCTATACATGGCATTCCAGATTCAAACACACCATAGATTTATGCATTAAGATCATTACAATGGCATTTTTATTTTATTTTTTTCTTTCACCTATTTTTTAAATTATAGTCTTTACTCAAATAAGTTGTATTTATAAATAATAAGCTTCTTTCAATTTTTGCGTAAAATGACTCTCAAGCATTAGGAGAACCATTTAGTAGCAAGACTATTTATGCAACCAGACTGCAACCTATTAATTCAATAGTTGAGTCAATTATCTTAATATAGTCTAGAGAACACATCACATTTTGAGAATTAAATCTGCAAGAGTGTATTCTGTGTTGCAATTGAAGATGATTGGTTGTGAGTAGCCAAGCAATGTTTACCTTGTTTGGCAGTTGAAAATGCCACACTGAATTATTAAGTCAGGTCTGAATGATGTTCTGTTGAAAATCTATGTGCATAAACAATGCCAGTAGTACCTCTAATTATGACTTGTGGCAATATAATTACTTTTCTTGAAGAATTCTTGAAGAATTTCTTGGATACTGTTAATAATTCTTGCACTACTGATGATAGATACTTTCCTGATCCTTTTGTTGTTTGCTTTTTAAAAATCATTTTATTAAAACGTTTACAAATACAAAGATACAAACTAAGAAAAAATATATAAAAAAAGCAGTGATCAGAAATGTTAACATATATATTTTAACCTTAGTCAAATAAATCTTTCCGGTATTAATGGATTTTTTTTTTGAGCAGAACTGAATGACAAGTCTTTAAAAATCTGTTTATAAATGGAGGGATTTTTTTTTTGCTTCATTTCTCACAGAAACAGATAAATTCACTTTGTATTCCTTCCATTTACTTTCAAGAAGCTTAATTTTTAATTCTGACAAATAATGTTCCACAAGTTGATTTCTTATAATTTCCTCTTCGTCCCCTTTGATGAACAACTTCAATAGTTTATATCATTTTTGTAAATCCAAGATACAAAATAATTCCAAATCATTATTTTGATGTATCATTTGTATGTCCCCTTTAATTATTCAGAAATCAGATGGTTTCAAATGCAAATCCGTTATAGCATCTTTTTCCATATCAGTCTTGCAATCTGTGATTTTTTAAAGTACATTTTATCTAGTAAAATATGTTCATCTTCTCTGTTAAATACATGTTTATAGTATCAGACACTACATTATACATTTCATTACAGTACATTGCTCCCAAACAGTGTTAATATCTTCTGTAGTCAAATTGTATTGTTTCATTATATTAATGGGTCTCTTCTTTAATTGTAATCCTTGTTTCTCTCTGGTTCCCTGCAGTCAACCTTCAAAATCCTCTCTTATCATATGATTATTTTCTAATCAGCAAAATATTCCCTCAGGATTTTATGCAGCTGATTTTAAAATCTTTCTACATTCTTTCATTTAATTTTAAATACCCCATAGGGAAATATTCGTTCAAGTCCATCTTGCCCTTTAACTGGTCTCCCTTTTGCTGTTTTACAAAAAAGTAAAGTTTTTTTTTAATTCTTAAACTTATACAAAATTTCTTTCATCCAAGATAAATGGAAAGTCTCCTCGTATGATGGAACATGCCACTCAGAAGATTCTAAACATCCAGAAAATCAACACTGAGCGATTTTCTAAAGTTGTTAAGAGAAGTAATGGCCAAAGCCAGTGCCCAGTCAAAGGCACAGAATTACAGCATAGGTAAGATGATTTCTCTCCCAGTCCCAAAGCTTTTGAACCTACTGGAGATTGCTATTTTATTACCTTTTTGTTGGCAGACTTGGTATGGAGCAAATGGTATTGATTCTAGATTCTCTTCTTCATCTGGAGTTCTGAGGAGCTGATCTATTTTCCATGTGTATTGGCTTCACTCTCATGAAGCTGTCTATCACTGCTTCCCCAGATGTAATCCTTTCATTATTTCTTGAGGGCAAGTCATGAAGCTTCCTGTTTGACTCTTTTCTTTTTTATTTATAAATGTGGTAAGGCTGATATAGATAAGCACTGAGGATGTTATCTAGTTGAGTAATGAAACATCTACAAGGAAACAACCAAACTGTAGGGGTCTGCATGGGGACAACAAACTCCAACTGAACACAGGTAAAACAGAGTGGTTATGGGTGCAAGGGAACTCTGGATCCAATTGCTTACCTTCATTAACTCCGAATAGGGTTGCACTACCCAAGACAAATCCCATGCATGCAATTTTGGGGTCCTTCTGCTCAAACAGCATTCATTCATTCCCTAATCATTTCTCATTAAATTTCCAAGCTGCTTATTTGTTTTTATTACCTATATAACTTGCATAGATAAAAAAAAAATACACGCTTCATTGAGAGAGAGGTCCGTCCCGCCTATTTTAAAGGAGGCGGTGGTGAGACCCCTTCTCAAGAAGCCATCCCTGGACCCGGCTATGTTG
>JANHJO010006183.1:43774-54588 GCA_032468235.1 Pseudoxyrhopus heterurus | reverse complement strand
CCTGGTGGGATTCGAACTGCTAAATTGCAGGCAGCTGGGAGCTGAATACTTAATTACTTAAGTACAGCATTCTTAACAGCTGCACCACTCAAGGCCCTTATAAAAAGATCAAAGGATCAAATGGACTCTCTTGCCTCAATGGATGTGCCTATTTTTACCAATGGAAATACCAATTAATGTTGATAAAGACACATGTGCTGCCAATTTTCTTTACTGCCCACTGCTCTGTGCTATAATAATGGATAGTATTCTGCCTATGGGTATATTTTTCAAAGATCTGTCAGTTTTGACAGCATGTTGGCACCTGAATAACTCAAGATTAATGCCAGGGGTCTAGGAACACAGAATTTCTCAGTAGATGATGGGTACATTTTTCAGCAGGCCTTCCCTAATTAAAGAAACAGGGGAAGATAGAGATCAGATTGATAGGTTTTGCAGTCAGATATTTCACACTTGATTTGATGAAATATAAATCACTCACAGAATGTATCTTAACACACACACAAAAATGATACTGTGCAAGAAAGAGGGTGCAGAAATATAGGAACAGAGTCCAAATATCCTGAATATCCTGTCACAACAACTGGTTTCTGATTTTTGCCTCTGAAAACTCTGGCCAAGAAATATTTGGTCTGTTTTCTATAAGACCTAAATACAGGACCATACCTAGAAATATCAGATTGAAGGCAATCTGACCCCAAATATTTACTCTGGTCTATCAATAAAGGAAACTGGTATAATGCAATAAAGGAAACAATTACAATCCTTGGAAGAGTAAAAAAACCATTATGTAATACAACATTTCTGACATATTTAGATAATAGAGATTACTACAAAAGCTATGGATGCTTTATACCAGGAGTGTCAAACTCACGTTGTCACGGTGGTATCATCTGACGTATTGGGACTTTTTTCCCCTTCACTAAACCGAGTGTGGGCGTGGCTAGCACATGACGCATCTGGCCTGCTTTATACTGCAATATAACTTTATGTATTTTGGAAAGCATATGATTTAGTATAAAGCAGTATTTCTCAAACTTAATAACTTTAAGATGTCCAACTCCCAGAATTCCCCAGCTAGCATACAAAGCATTTTAATATTAGTGCACTACTACACCTAGTATAATTCTCCCAATGTCCCTTGATCTATCAGATTAATAGGGTATAATGCTGATAAAGTCCATTTCCTTCTTTTTCTAACCACTGCACAACTGTAATATCCAGCAGTACAGCTATCCCATTCATCCACCTTGTCAGGCTACTGCAGTGTTCCTGAGCTGGAAATGTTGGCACTTTCGTATGTATGTATGTATATGTATGTATGTATGTATGTATGTATATATGTATATGTATATGCATCAGCTGCTATACAGTAGTTAGATCTGTGGGATTTTTTTTAAAGCAGAAAAAGGACAGGCACTCTCTTCAAATCATTACACAGCAGGATTCCAATATATTTAGGCCCTACACTAAAGTGTAATTAGTGTAATAGTTAATTTAGCCTTGGGGCAGATGTATATGTTAGCTCTATTTGTCACTAATTAACTATCTCTTTAATAGCATAGAAAAGCTAGGTCAAGAGCTGTCCTAAATGCTGACTGTTCAAATAAGTTGACAGTAATACAGCATGAATTCCCAACTACAGTAAAAGTGAGTACCCAGTCACCAAAGGAAATACATTCTCCTAAGAAATCACTTAAGCAGCAGAGTTTTATTTTTATTTAAATATTTGCAACCAGGTGAAGCCACTTGGAACATCTGGAGTTTTGAAAGAATTCTATGAGCAATCTCATAAAATGGTTTCCATGATGGATATGGCTAATCATAAAACATTTATCAGAAGGCAAGCAAAATTCTAGACCTGAATCTAGAAGTGTTCTTGGAAATATAGATTATGATTCAAGAAAAGGACTATGTCAAAAACCTTAGCAAGCTGAGGACAAAAAGCCCATAATCAACTAATAACAGGAAGGCAGCATGAGCCTTCAATGTCCCTTACTCTGACTTAGTGGACTTAAATCATGAGCAGAAGATCATCTACTTAAACCCTGGGAAAACTGCTACCTCCCCATGCTGACAAACAAAATAATACGGAAGCTGAGAAATGCATAGCTACTATATGCCAAACAACTTCTAAAACAGGTCTAACTGAGAAGCAGCACAGTACTGAAAATCAGAGCTGAACAACACCAGCTTTACTCAGGTGGTGAAGGATAGCCTTTTCTATTTAAAGAGACACCCAAATAAGTTTAAAGTTGAAATACTGCTTTATTACGGTTTAATCTCGAATTACCTTATGTTTAGCCTTTACCTATGCAGCTTCTTTCTATGATGACACTGGAGAGAACTTTAACTCCTTTTGAATTTAGATTGATTTAGTACTGTGACCTTGCCTAATGGTTTTGTGACTTAAATTACTAAACACACTATAGTTTTGTTGGGGAGTCAAATATCTTGCTGCTCTGTAAAACAGCTTGCCAGTACTAAGGAAACACCTAACACACTATGAAACAGCCCACATAAGAACCAACTCATCAGCATAAAACTTGTGTGTTAGAGCAATGCATATCTGAAAAAACAAAAGATTCTACCTAAGAAATCAATTTCTTAAAGTTAATGTAATTCTTAAAGCAATGATATCTGAAAAAGTCAGGCTGCTTTAATGAATAGCAAAGTAGTACTGTGCCTAACCAAGGACTGAAACAATCTGCAATAATTTCTTTAGCATGCATAGCTCCATTGTATATATAGCCACCCTTAATATTTCCTCTTAAAGATCAGAATCAATGTGTTTTTCAGGGAAGTTTTTTTTTAGAGTTTCAAAAGAAGTTTTGATACTACCTAAAATTGATGTATGAGATAAGGAATTCAGAGAGGTTTTCTGTATTTTTTAAATGATAGTTTATTTTTTGTATATTAATTGTAGTCATGACTCTTTGGGTTTATTGATACAAGAGGAATCATCCCTGCTCTTTACTGATATCAATAACCCCAAAGGGTCATGAATACAATTTCTCATATGACCATGAGAAATTTCCAGACAGAACAATTCATCAGTGGAACCACTTGCCTTCAGAAGATGTGGGTGCTCCACATTGGATGGTTTTAAGAAGAGATTGGACAACCATTTGTCTGAAATCATAGTTTCCTGCTTGAGCAGAGGGTTGGGCTAGAAGACCTCCAAGGTCCTTTCCAAATCTGTTGTTCTGTTACTGTGTTAAATAGCAGCATAAGTGACTGATCAGACCTTTTAATCAGAACCTTCTGATTCTGAATGTCAGTGGCTTGTCTGAACTACAAAGACAAAAAAGATATGGTCTTTTTCAAATCAGACATACTTAGACAATAATTGCATTTCTCTCTGCACAACCTATTTATAGCCCAGGTACAAACTTTATTCTTTTCATCATGGCCATACAAGCAAAAGATTCAGCAAAAACAAAGCTGTTCTTGTGAGGTTCTATATTTGGCTTTGATTATCTGAAATAGCTTAGGTGGATAATGCATAAATGTTATGTGCTTCTCCCATCTGAGCTCAAGTTATTACCTCTGATGTCTCATTGACTTCAAGCCCTCATTAAACCAGAATTCTTATATTTATGATAGAATGATAGAATCTCCTCTACAAAATAGAAAAATCCACATAACAGCAGTTCCTAACATCAACTAGGACAGTATTAGCCGGAACATGGGATCTTCCATGTGGCCTTGAGCCATTTACTATATTTGCTACAAATATAAGATGTCCTAAAAAAAGTCATGCAAGTGTTGCAATTTACATAGCACTTTAATATTTGAAAAAAAAAACAATCAAAAAAATCTGTATGTGAAATGGCTTTTATTTCCATCAGATAACTGGAGTTTTTGCCTCTTTTAGGTATGATATGTGTGCATATTACACTAGTTCCCAGGAACAATAGTAGGAGAAGCCTATTATCTTATTTCCTACTTGTAAGACTGATAGAGGCAACCAGTTCACTACAATGTGAGCCAATTGTTAGATGAAATAGATGCCTTGACCTGATTCTTATGTTTTCTTTTTAGACATTTTTGAAAGACTTCTAGTGACACTAGGTAATCTATCTTTGGGTGTCTTATCTGTTCTTCAATTTCTCAAATGCTATAATATTTTAAATGGGTAAAATATTGTTAAGTGTGTATCCAATATACTCAAGGAGAACAGCAGGAATCACTTTAAAATCCTAAATGTCATTGATTGGAACCAAAGGAACTGTGAAATGAACTTAAAGAATATGAAAAAAGACTGCCAAAGATCAAGAAATAGAAGAAAGCAAACTGGATATCAGAATAAATGGTGGAAATATCTAAGAAAAATATCTCAGGAACGAACTTAAAGAATTTCAGAGATCTGTCAGAAGAAATAAGGAGTATTATTAAAACATCTGTAAGGACATTGAAGTTGAAAGCAGACATGAAAAAAGGAAAGATCTCCAAATGATCTCTGAACTAGAAGGAAGTTCCAACTTTGAACTGGCATCCTAAAGTATGTCAATGAACAAATAGCAACCAATACAAAGAAGATCAAACAAATTTGGAAGGAATGTACTGAAATCTGGTACCTTAGAAATATCAACATCAAGAATAAATTTCCTGTTTACAAGAGCCTCTAATACTACAAAATGAAGTTAAATAACCAGTTGGGAAGGCTACAGAAATTCATGTAATATCTGTAGAAATATGGCAAGAAGAAAATCAGTAAAGGTTCTAACTCGACTATTCCATCAATTCTGGAGAACAACAGTGACCAACAGATTGGAAGTGGTCAATTTATATGCCAAATTTTCAATGCTTTTGAATTCTGATGTTGGAGAAGGCTTTTGAAAATACCAAGAAAATAAATGGATCATCAACTAAATCAATCCAGAGCTCTTCCTTGAAGCACAAATGACCAGAAATTTTCCTGCTTCCTACATATTACAGGAAGACCATATTCTCTGAAAAATCTATAATGTTAAAAATGTTAGAAGGAATGAGAAGAGGGTGTCAGCAGCAATTCAGTTGCCACAGAGATGGTTGTAATAATGGAAGGGCTAAAAAAAATCAGGTTTGGGACAAATTGTCACATAGAGAAAATCTATTTAAGTGATCACTAAGAGATGACATTGACTTGATGAAAGAATCAATTTATACCCAATACAGATGCTTCAGATTCAGGTAGAGTAGAACTTAAAATGAATTAATATGTGTCAATATGAAATGGGAATTCTGAGTACACCAATCTAGGTTCAGACTAACCAACAATTTCAGAAGAAAAAATTCAAAATATTTATTTTCCAAAGAAGAGAGCTCTGAGGAAAGAAGAATGTTCTCCAGCAATAAAATGCAACCATTTCAGTATAGACCAATGTAGGGGGGGGGGGGAGTGTTGTCACAAAAAATATTAAGCTTTCAGGCATGGAGAGGTTAAAACAATTATTTAAATAGCTGGGAAAATTAAAATGGGAAAATAATAGCCACCCGTCAAAATGCTACAGATGCAAAAAGACTCTTCCATGAATAACTGATAAAGGGGAAAATATTTTAAAGGAAAACTATTTCAAGCGTGAAGGTTGAATAAGTAAAAGCTCTAAGGGTCCTGGGTATTCAGGGTCTTTTTTTTTTTACAGTTTGAATCTACATGATGTGCAAGAATAAGAAAAGTTAAATCACAACCTCCAACCTTTGTAGGTGTAGACCACAAAAGACCTGCAACAGAGAAGGCCTATTCATAACAGTGAGAATTTTTTTCTCACTGAGAAAATATTTTTTCTCACTGAGAAAATATTCTCACGTGAATATAGGAGCCCAAATTCATGATTACACATTGATACCAAATAACTACAGTATACCAGTTGTTGCAGATTATTTTACATTGTAAGAAACTAAATATAAGAGGAAATACTATCTCAAACACAAACTATATAAGCAGTGGAAACAAATCAAATGCTCAACTAAGAATCATCTACCAAAAGGAATTTTATTTTCAAACCAGAATTGTACATCATGTTCATGGAGATGTTCACAAGATTCCTTTCCTTATTATTGTCAGCTCAGACCTTTCCAAGTATAGTATACATGAAGTTAGGAATTTTTTTTTCATTGCTTACAGCAAACAATTATTCCCCTTTAATAACTGTTCCTCAGAATCAATCAATTGGTGTCATCCATAAACATGGCCACCTGAACAGTTCAGTATGAACAAGTTTAGAAGAATTAATCCCCATACATTGTTTATGTTTGTTCATGTTAATAACAGCTAATTAATTCATCTGTTACTGTTAAAAGAATATAACTCATTTAAAAAGAAAAACATTAAAGTGAAACATGTTTTTATTTTCATTTAATCTGTTTTTGCTCATTGTTGGAAGGCACACGAAGTTAACCAAAGCAGCATAAGACATGACTCATAGGGGAAATTATGTTAATTGCTTATCTTCTAGGGCAGGAATAAGCAAACATTCACTGGCCTGGGGGCACATTTAATCTTTATCGGGGTGAAGTAGGGTTGAGAGCTACTATATGCATGATGATAATGTTAAGTATATAGAAATGAGATTCTGTGGTCTTACTTTTAGTTTGGGGAGAGACAGTGAGGTTTGCATTAAGGCTATCTTACGCTAAGACTATAGTTTTAATATATAACCTTTCTTGACTCAAAATGGCAAGAAACCAAAATTTGGTGGTACAGTTAGAGGAAGCAATGCAGACCACAGAAAGAGGCCTGAGAATGGGAAGTTCTATAATTTCATCTTAAATTGCTCTCATAGACTCTCATAATATTATGGGCTACAACAGCCTTTCTCAACCTTTTTATTCTGAAGGAACTCTTAAAATAATTTTCAGGCCTCAAGGTACCCCATCATAAACACAGCAAAAAAATACAAAACATTAAAACCTATACAATCCATGTTGTATAATTTTTACAACAACAAACAAACTTGAAGCCAGCACCTTAATCACAACCTGCTAGGGTTCTTCAACCTACCCTGTTGAGAAAGGCTGGGCTTCCTGTATTCCAAATAGAATTTCAAGGTATAGTCTGCAAAAAGTAAAATAATTCGGCCCTTGAATTTAAGCTATCTTAGTTCTTGTCAAAGCCTGGATAGAGGACTGATTAAGGCTCTTCTTGTGGATTATTATCTTATACTTTTATCATAGAACAAACATTGTATTCCACATATATTTCAATAATATCACTAATTTTCTGCTCAAATTCTACCCTTAGAATCCAAGCCAGCTTTCCTAACCAGGATCCTATTACCAAGGGATGAGCTAGATAGGGGTATCAAACTCACAGCCCACAGGCCAGATGCATCACGTGCTGGCCACACCCACCCAAGCGTGGGGGGAAAGTCACGATATGTCACGTGACAACACCCCGGGGCTAGAAGAACATGTGCTGGGCTGCTGTGAAGAACTCTCTACATCAACTGGAGAATAAAATCACTTAGTTTCACTTGGAGATGGACTCCAGATGAACAATTCCAGATGAGCTGATCAAGCCGCCCGGAGTCCTTCAGGAATGGGCGGCATAGAAGTTCCAACAAACAAACAAACAAATAAACAAATAAATAAATAAATAAGACTACACCCACTGAGGTTATCTGGAAGGAATGTGAGCTTTTAATAATTTTTAATAATTATCTTGCAGTCCTACTCTGAACCAAGATATCTGTAACTCTTATAGCAAATTTGTAAGGCTGACCTAAAAACATGCACATTATATGTCAGTCCCAAAATCAATAATAGGCATTAGAGAAGGAATATTAAAATTTCTTCACCACCAAGCCACAAACAGTGCATTTTGTAACAGTCAAAACCTTGATGTCCTGCCAAAATGCCATTTAGATATTTACATTCAGCCAAACTAAAACCAATTCCAAACCTTTTTCAAATAATGCAGTAAAGAGGTTTTTTAAAGAAAAGAAATTCTGCCGAGAAATGTTGCAAAAAAACTGCATGCACTGCTGAACAAGCAGCTTGGCCTCTATCTTGCAGCAAAAGAAAATATACATATGGTAATTTTTCTTCCATCTATCCAGCTGTGGATTCCTAGTCTGGGTGGTGGTATTGGATTTTGTATGTTCTGGATTTTATACTTTCACAGTTAAGGCATAAAGTATTCTTTGTTTATTCAACTGTCAGTCCCAGGAACAATTTAAAACTACTCCTGCACATAGTGGAAAATGATCAGAATGTCAGCACTTTCCTCTTAGTTTTTACCTTAAAGCAATGATTAAATATGGATGTCATGAGTTCACGTTTAGCCATGTTCTCTTCTTCTAGGCTCTACTATTTTGATTACACTGTCGTCTGATGAAGAATTCTGGAGAATCAAGTCTTGTTCACTGTTTTGTAACTTTGAATTGACCAAAAAGGTAATTACAGATTTCAAAATGGCTCCTGAACCTGTAAAGGCCATTTTTTTGGTTACCTGATCAAATTGTTATGATATATGGGTGTTATTTTTCAACGTATTTAGGGCTACTGTTCACATAAATTTCAGTCAACACAGCCAGTGGCCTAGGATTTTGGACATTGTAGTCTAAAATATCTAGAGTGTACCAACTTGCCTGCCCTCTTAGTTTAAATAAGGAACTGAATTGTGTGGCTGCCAGCTGTAATTCCTTTTTCTGCTTTGACTGGGAAGACAACAAAGGTACAATGCAACTGTTTTAGCTCTCAAACTATGGCACACATACAAAAGGTTTTTTAAAAAAACCAACAACAATTCACAGGGAATAGGGATGTGTTTGAAAAAACATCTTCCTATCCAACATGCTTTCAATTTTCTTTTGTGTGCATGAGAAAGGAAGGCAGTCCTAGTAGAATGGAGTGCATATAAAAAACAGTGCCCCTCTTCTTATGAATGTGTTAGTATAATGATAGAGAAGGGGAATGTATTAACTCTCATGTTCATTAAAGCTCAGAACGTTCTTTTGTATTGCTTAGACTACAAAGATAACTGCTCTATTCTAATTACTTCCATTCTAGTGAATGCACCAGGCAGGACTTTTAGGTATCTTTCCTTTTATCAGAGCAGATTCCAGAAATTTCTGAAAAAAATTGCATGTTTTTTTGTTATTGCTTCTATGATTCATTTACAAAATACCTATTAATCTGATCAGACCAATCAGCTTGGTAGTTACTTTGCATTTTACATCCATTAATTTTGACTGGCTTCCAGCTTATCATGACTTTATTTTCTAAGATTCTATTTACCTGTTCTTATTTAGGAAGCTATTAAGGACCTGGCTATTTTCCCAGGCTTTTAAGCAAGTAAAGGTTGAGTTCCTGTTGGATGGTATTTTTCGGTTTCTATGGTATCTTTTTGATCTTTTGCTTTATTTCACTATAAATTGTATAAATAAAATAAAATAAAGCAGTTAATCTTCAATGAAAGTCAAATGTATGTGCTCAAAACAAGATGTTTCTCAAAGTTTTGTGATTTGAATAGGATACCCCTAACGTTTTGGATACCCCTAGAGAAAGATATCCCAGAAGAGGACTAGGACAAACCATTTTGTTAACGTTGCCAAGAATGCTATTTATATGTGTCCATGAAGTCAATGGGAGTTTTTCTTGACTTACTTATGCTGGCCTAAAGCCATAATAAAATAAATTCAAACCTAGAGTAAATAATATGAAGTCTTATTGATATCAAGGTACTGGCCTAATTTAAGTGTGAAGAATTTTCCTTCTAGGCTGACTTTATTTTGGGAAATATTGCTTATGTATGGTTATTCCCATTCAACTTATATTTTCTACACCATTAAAGTCAGCCAGGGCTCTCAAATGATATACAAGGATTGAGGGAGGAACAGAATAAATAATAGCTACTTTGGCAAAGAAATGAATTTTGATAGAGGGTAGATTTGGAAGACTGTTCTTTCTGCCATAGCAATTTGGTCCCATCTATTAGCCAAAAAACCCACAACAAATTGCTATTAAAGTAAGAGCTATTAGTCCATTGTTCAGTATTTTGTTTGGCTTTAAGAACTGACCTCCTTCCTCTCCATTCCTCCTTTTTCTCAAACTCTATCTGGCTGTCTTTTTTCGAATGGGATCCTTGCATGCCTGTGTCTTTTTTTTTTTTTAAGGAATGTGAGCCTTATATAAATAAGGAATTCAGTCCTTTTCCTGATCCTCTCTTATTACTGTAGTAGGTGGCTTTTGTCATAATATATTTTCCCAGACTAAATTCACAGAAGGCAGGTTTGGAAATAGCACTACCACTATTAATATGGAGTTCCTTGACAGGTTTTTAGAAGGATTACATACATATATCCATCATACACTCTTCCAGTGAGGAAAGGCCAGATACAGAGAGAAACAAAAAATACTATTCTTATCTTATTCAGTTTCAATAAGTCTTTGTAAAGAAATTCTGGAAGAAGTTTGATTTCTAAAGAGATAGGATAGCCAAGAAAGTGAAACAGCAATATCAACAGCACTTAGACTTATATACTGCTTCACAGTGCTTTACATTCTTCTCTAAGTGGTTTAGAGAGTCAGCGTATTGCCCCCAATAATCTGGGTCCTCATTTTACCCTCCTCGGAAGGACAAAGGCTGAGTCAACCTTGAACCTGGTGAGATTCAAACTGCCAAACTGCAGGCAGTCGGCAGGCAGCATAAGTAGCCCGCGCCACCAGAGCTTTTATAATATACTCTTATAATATGTTCCCTTTGCTTTCAAAATTAATGTTTATATCAGCATCCTAAAAAGCAGAGACATAACCCTGCCAACAAAAGTGTGTATAGTCAAGGCTATGGTTTTCCCAGTTGCAATGTATGGCTGTGAAAGTTGGACCAT
>JANHJO010006182.1:26392-36848 GCA_032468235.1 Pseudoxyrhopus heterurus | reverse complement strand
CCCGTCATGCTTTCCAGTCCCAGCCTGCTGTGATACAGATACAGATACATGACCCTTTTTTGCAGGTAGTAGAAATGTTTTCATATTAACATATACAATTTAAACTTTTTCATATTTTTGATAATCAGATATTATAATTGAATCAATAAACAAAATTAATGGAAAACTTGATGAAAAGTGAAATGCAAATACATCTGAAATTAAATTGTTTACATTCTTATATGTTCAAGAATACAAATACACTAGTTATAGGGCAGGGATTACCTTGTGAGTAAGGTTTGTATTTTGAGTATCATTTTAACCGGCTTCAGTTTCAAAACATTTTCAGGGATGTACATAATTTCATGGCATATCATTAACTTTGCTGCTTTATGGTTCATAATGGCTTTCGTATAAATTTTTGCATGTACACCTATCTAAATGTGAAATAAATCTTTCTTTTTTCTCTCTCCCCCATTCCAGAAAAATTGAGAAAAGAATAAAATCTCTCTGCTCATTTCCCTGAATAAAATAAATACTATTCAACATCACAAAAACATCTTCATTTTTATTGCCAAAATAACAAATTGTTAAAAGTTTTTTTTAGCTGTTAGTTTTATTTTGGTGAAAAACTAGTAAACTGTATTTATAACACTTATTAACCCCAGTTTCAGCATCCTTTTTCTCTCCCCATACAAAATCACTCATTCTCTAGCAAAACCAAAAATCGGAAGGGTAAACCCCAAATCAACCATATTTAGGGAGTGGAGCAAGGTCGGTGTTCCTTTCATGTTTGTTTTAAAATAATTTTACTCAATGAATGAAGATTTGTGTCACAGACCTTAAGCCAATTTTCTTTCTAAGCATTATTTGTTGAACAAATTTTGCAAATGAGCAATAATGATCATGATGTGTTATTCAGGAAACAAATTCCCAACTTCTGTGCCTGGCGCCAATAAACAGATAAACTTTCCTAGGAGCAATAAAGACAGTTTGGGAATGTTTGTATGGTTGCTATTTATTGTGACTTTTTTCTGGAGGCTTTTTTGGGGAGCAGGAGAGCAATGTATAGAGTGGTCTTTTTTTAGCACTTTTACTCCACCTTTTATTCAAAAGGTCACAATCCTGTATTTTTTTCTCTGATGACATAATGTTAAAAACTTAACCTAAACTTAAAATTATATGAGGTCTTGTCATAAGTTGACTGGACTGTTTCAAAAAGCAAAGTAAGGTATAAATATAATACATAAATAAAATATTAATAGAGACAAGGATGAATTTCAGGTAAAAGCAAGGAAGTACTCGTGAATCTTAAGAGCTATTCTATTTTCAATTGCTCTACATCAGGGCTGCCAAACTTACGGCCCGCGGGCTGGGTGCATCACATGCTGGCCATGCCCACGCTTGGTTTAGCAAAGGGGAAATAAGTTGCGATACGTCACGTGATGCTGGCATGATGCCGCGAGTTTGACACCCCTGCTCTACATGATGAAAGACTTGGTAGGGAGACCTATAGGAAAAAAATCTTGAAATAAGGATTTCCCTATTGTAGCCTTGTAGCATGACAGATTTGCTTGGATTGGATTCCTTTAAAGCAGTGAGCACCTTTAAATAATTTCTTAGAGCTTGAGTGATAAACTTGGGTACTTTCTGCTGAAGCTTTAGTTACAACTCCTAGGATTATGGGCTATACTTTCGGGATAATCTATAAGTAATTCAACATTTAGTTATTGAATAAATAACATCTGCTATTCAGATGTACAGAAAAAAAAGTTTTAGAGGAAAATAGACATTTTATTTTCATGTCAGAAGTTTTCCTAGCAATCTTCATTGTTTGCCAAGTGATCCAGATGGGATAATGAGAGTATAATTTCCATCACCCCACAACTTCTAATTTCCCCCCCCCAAAATGCATAAGTAGTCTTTGTAATAGAGTTTTCATACATGCATATCCATCAACATAGAAAAGTGAGCATGTGCATGTATTGACAATAATACCTGCAACCCTTTTTTCACGCCAGTATCTTTATTTAAATATTAAAAGTATAATACAAGTGGTTCTCAATTTATGACCACAAATGATCCCAAAATTTCTGTTGCCAAGCAAGAGAATTATTAAGTGAGTTTCCCCCCATTTTATGACCTTTGTTCCCACAGTTCTTAAGTGAATCACTGCAGTTGTTAAGTTAGTAACATGGTTGTTAAGTGAATCTGGCTTCCCCATTGTTTGTTAGAAGAGTGCAAAAAGCGATTACATGACCCCAGGGCACTGCAACCATCATAAATATGAGTTAGTTGCCAGGCATCTGACTTTCGATCACGTGACCCATGGAGATGCTTCCCACAGTCATAAGTGTGAAAATAGTCATAAATCACTGTTTTCAGTGCCATTGTAACTTTGAATAATCACTAAACGACCTTCTTGTAAGCTGAGGACTACCTGTATTTCATTATATGTTGCTCAGAGAACATATGTTGCTGGGCGGCAAAATATATATTTTCAAACATGTTGTGGGGCAATAATGGTTTAAATCACCAGTTCACTTAATGTAAGTCTCTGACATGGAAACCCTTATCCAATTGTAACCTAGTTGTGGAAAATAGTCACTAATCTACCTGGCAGTTATAAAATAAGGATAGAAGGAACTGAAGAGAATCAGATATTCCAGGTGCAGATTCCAAAACAAATAGTAGCATTAAATGTGCAACATAAATGAGCTGAGCTGAATGTGAACTCTGGACATCCAGCCTTTACTTATAATTAGTGTGTTACACTCTACTGACCCCCAGTGTTTCATTAAAACTGTAATCTCCCTACTACAGTCTCAATTATTATTTACAATTTATTTGCTTAGTATGTTTTACAGCACATCCAATGTACGAATAATAGAAAAACAATTATAGAATTGCTCAGAGAGATGGTGGACTGCTCTTCCTGGAATGTGTTCAAATGGAGACGGTCAGGAACCTTTAATTTGAATTCCTGTTTAGCAGCCCCCTTCAAGTGTAGGAGAGAAAAGGTCTCACATGTGTGTGTTCATCCATAACATTCATACAAAAGTGACAATAGGAAGAGGTAAATTTTCAGTAAAAATCTAATAATAGGCGCTTGATTTGCCATTCAGGGCCCTGAAAAACAAACCACATAAAAAATATAAAAGTAAGCTGTTTTTTTCTTTTACTGTTCAACATTCAGCTAAGTAGATATGAAGCTATTAGCTCCAATTGTTTATAAATGTTGGAGATGTGAATTCGGCAGGAGCTCTTGTAAAAAGATGTGCTCTTGAACATAAGCAGAGTGCTGAAAAAAACACTGAGCAATTAAATTGCAGAACGTTGTATTAGAGGAACTTTAGATAATGTCATTTCTCTGTTCAATGATGTCATTTGTCCATCTGAACAAGTTCCATCATTTTCACCATCCATTCCTTTAGTGTAGGCAATGCTGAATCTTTCCATTGTTGTGCATGCAATAATTTTGCTGCAGTGACAAAGCACCATGCTGCAGTAACAAGTGCAAAAACAAAGCACTATGATTTCCCCCCCAATTGTTTATCGATCAGTCCCAAAAGAAAAGCTTCTGGTTTCAAAACAGCCGATCCTTTTCTGACACCTCTCAGTTTCTCTCCAGTTGTTGGACTGGGCCTACAAAGATATTCAGCTACTCCATCAAGAAAGCTAAATTGCTTTGCATGCTATTTCTTTCCTTACTGCTATATTGGCTTTCAAAGTCCGAGAGCAAAAGGTCTAAAGTTACATTCCCCTCAGTTTTACACATGTTTAAAAGTGGACCAGTTCTAGAGAAACTCACCACAGCCAACTTTCCACAGGACAAATCGACATGGCCAACTCTCCACGGGACAGCTTGCCGTGCGACAAATCAACGATCCAATTTAATTATTTAAAATAATTTTAAAAATATTTTAATTTTTGTCATTCGCATTTCACTTTGTCCCTCCTTTGACATCCTTTCTTTAATGATTCTATTCCATCATTCTTTCGATATTAGTGTACTCTTGTCCCACGGCAAGTTGCCACGTGGCGAGTTGGCCTCAGGAAGTCAAATGTACTATATTTTATTTAACTGTGCATATGAATGCAGGTTAAAATAGTTAATTCAGATTGGCTTCCTTTCATTTTTTTTTAGCATGTGATGCCTCAAGATCATTTTGTGCTGAAGCTACTGCATAAGATGCTTATCTTACACTTTAACCTTTTTTTCTATTTCCCCTACTTTTTTTTCTTGCTTTCATCACACTCCTTTGCAGGACCTCTAGATGGTGTGGGATTTAATAATTGCTGCTTTGTTTGGCTCTTTTTAGAAACTTTATTCCTAATACTAATGAAGATGTTGACAACTGACAATGTTTAAAACATCATATTTTGTACTATGATGCAAACATCTGAAAAGAAGGCATTTTTAGGCATCTTTCAATTTATTATTCGTAGTGTCTCTCTCTCTAATCTCATTTAGAATGGACTGTGGGCAACAGGAATAGTTCTAGACAAACAGTATACATTAAGTTACATTAAAAAGACATCCTTGCTTTTGAATTCTCTCAGTATTTCACTATTAGCTCTGAATTAATAAAGGAGAGGAAGCTGTTTCTCTCTGCCCCCCCCAAGCCCCCCTGCCCCCATCTACAGTAGTTAATTCTGAAAGAAAAACAGAAGTGCACCCAGGAACTTTGATTATAATGTACTATTACCCTGATCTCTGGCTACTGTCCTGAGGCTGTTGGATATACATTCAGAAAATAAGTGAAATGGTGGAACCAAATGATTACAAGAAAATCAAAGCTTTTAAAGACATTTGTAGAATGAACAGATGTTCAAATGTTCTTTTATTTGGGCTCCAGACAGACGCAGCTGAGATTTTGCTTTCATCCTGGTAATCGGTGCATTATGGTGTAATTTGTAAAAATGGCATTAAAAATATTAACAGGGTCATATTGTGATCTACTGACTCTGTTTCATTAAGCCGTGAAGCTCCAGAATGGCAGCAAGGGAAAGGATTAAATGTTGTGGAACATGTCGTACCGCTAGCATCTGCTGCAGGAGACAATACCCGTAATTACTGCAAAAGTAAAAGGTTTGAAGCAGATACTGAGCAAAGTCAGAAAATGAGAAATTGATGCCGATATCCAGGGCTTAATGCAGCATCTTGGTTGGAGAAGAAGGTTGAATGGGATCAGGTGGGGTGACCCTGAGGGCACAGACATACCTCCAAGTGCCCTCAATGACTCTCTAAAGCAGGGCTGTCAAACTCCCAGTCCAAGGGCCGGATGCATCATGCTCTGGCCACGCCCACACCCGGTTTAGCAAAGGGGGGGGAAGTCCCGATATGTCACGTGATGCCACTATGACAACCTGAGTTTGACACCCCTGCTCTAAAAGAATGCAAATGACTAGCTGTCTGCAAGGAGTATAAATCCTTCCATTCCCCACCATCCAGTCAGAGCTGAAGAAGTTTCTTGAATGAGAAGCAAAACGTCTTCAAAGAAAAAAAAGGAAGTCCAGTTGCCTCTTGAGAAAAGCACCTTCGGGACAACCATGACCTGGGTGACTGAGAATCTCCATAGACTTCTAGGAAGGGAGTTTCTCCCCTCTGGTGGAATTTATTTCGGCTTCATTTAGAGCTTGATCCCAAAGAGTTCTGTGGCCAGCTCTCTTTGTCGCAGTTGGTTGATGGCAATCGTGGTAATCACATTTAAGCTGGAGCTACAGTTCTGTTTGTAACACTCAGTAATTTGCAGCAAATAGAATAGGACTTTTAACAACACAGCCAGGAACACCCTTTGTTTTGCCACAATTTTACCAGTGAAGCATTGGGGCTGAAAGGAAATCCAAATCCTGCCATATTGTGGCCTTTTATGCCCAGCTCCTTCAGTTTAAATATTTTAACAGCAAGTTTGTTGCCAGAGTTGCTTCCCCATCTAGGAGCCCTTCAAGATCCCCAAGGGACAAATTGTTCTCTTATCAGCTGAAAGTGTAATACAGTTAAGATCAAAGGATAGGATGTGGCAGTTCCCTTCTGCCCAGGCAAGAGGCCTCTTCCATATCTGAGCCACCATAGTTGCACTTGGAAAACAAGATGTGATTAATACGGTGCCTCGGGCACTGCGTTCGTAACAAAACCCAAGTCTTGGGTTGTACCTGTGAAAGAAAAGGAAGGGCTGGAGTGGTCAGGTGTTGGTTATCACTGACTCCTAATTGCCACTCTTTAAAGCCATTTGGAAGGGGGTGTATGAGCTGAGGTGGCTATTTGAAGGGTTCTGAGCCCAGAACTACACACTTCGGGTTCCAAAATGTTCTCCAAACCCAGGAAAATGGAATATTTCAAAATGTGCTGCTGTTCTAGCATGCTGTTTTCTTGTTTTTTAATTTCTCCAAGCCTGAATGTGTGTACAGTGTATTTGTCACAGGCGCATAGTTAGCTCCAAAGATTTGGGAGTCACAATATTAGCCATACAGAAATTGCTGTATTGCAATTTATACACAGTAGGAGCAGAAGCTGAATTCAGTTATCTTATTATTGCATTTTGTTCTTGTATACCCACTGCAAAAAAAAGTACATCACCTTCCTCCACCTTATTAAGAAGTAGTTCCTCTTACCCACCAACCGTTCAGATTAAATACAAGAAAAATCACACTCTCCTCCTTGCTTCCAAAATGTGTAACTGATTTATTTTCATTAAATTGTTGCTTCCTCTGGTACATTGTCTCCTAGCTTTTTAGACCTCTCCCCATCTAAAAAAATCCCAAAATAAATAAATGATAAAATCTTGTCCCTCCAATCACAATTAATTTATTTGCATAAATAAGTTGTCTTCTTTGCTGTGGAGCAAGCTCTTTAATACAAATAAAACAAGCATGGGGGCTTGGTTGTTGTTCTAAGGTGGAAGGTAATTGGGATTCTCATTTTCATGTTCTTTTCCATGTGGAATATGACTGCTACATTTGAGTAGCAACCATCCAAATCACTCTTTAATTTATTTATTTACAGTAAATGTTTCTCCTTCCCATACAATGAACAGATAATGAAATCACTACTCCAAGGATTAAACTCTGTGGTGTAATAAACCGATCCCAGCAACACAAGGAAAATTCCCACATCTCGTGGAACTTTATCCTAGTCTATAGCAGAGTGGGCATCCACATTCTTTCAAGCAGAAGAGAGGCAAATTTGGAATCTCTAGGCAAGAACCGTCAATCAGTCCCAATCCTGTACAGAAAGTTTTCTTGGTATGCTCACGCAGTGCCAGAAAAATGTAGATTGGGGACAAGGAAATGTCAAAGAACTTGCCCCTAAACTATGAGTCTACAGTAATGGGCCAATAAAAGAGCAAGGAAAGATTCTATTCTTGTTGTAATTCTTGTTGGGCCTGAAGGAAAATCTGTTAAACACATATTCAGAGACTGGGAACTATGTAGGAGATAAGAAAAATGCTTACAGATATGTTTATAGTCTTAAAAACATCTTTACTAAAGGAAAGTTAGAGTTCATGAGTCGTAACAGAACATTTGCATGTATTCCCCCATCTCTTTTCAGGTGAGTTACTCAATGCAGAAATATGCACTGTGCATGCATGGTTGTCAAATGCAAGCAAACAAACAAACAAGATTTTTTTCCCCAAAATGTAAGCAGAACCAAATACAAAAAATAATGTTGCAAGCATTATACATTAGGAAGAAGCCTCAAACTGATTGAGAAGTTTTTACAATTTATTTTTTTTCCATGGGGCATGCTATAGTGAATCCACTATTAACTTCTTTACTGTGTTTAATGCCATATGTATTATTATTGTTTAGTAATAATAATAACTAGACAACCCCTGACCTGTTGGTCACCATTTCAGAGATATTTCCTGATCTATAGAATGATAATGGGTGGGCAAAAAGAGGAATGGGAGCAGCTACCAACTTCCTGCCAGCTTCCCCACTGACTTTTCTTGTAACAAGCTGGCAGGGAGTGTTCTAAATTATGATCACATGACCATGAGTGACTGCGATGACAAGGCAATGAGGACAGCACTAAGCGGCCACAACTTTGCCACATTTCAATCTAATGGGAATCAAGGATCCAGGATGCATTCTGTAAGTTAGCCCATTTAAGGTAAATTGATTCAAAAATTGATGCCCTATGATGCACCCAACTGAAAGTTACAAACAAACAATCAAATGAATTTTAATAGTATATAGATTTATTTACAATTGTACGCTACCTAACTCTCAATAGCTCTGGGAAAGCCATGACAATAATGGTTCTGAATGTGCTTAAAAATCTTCCTCTTGACCAATTTTCAGTAGGTTGCGCTATAAATAGAACTCACTTTATATTATGACCATGGATATTCACGCTACTTGGATGTCACAAGCAATTACAAAATGAATGGAGTTTACACTACCAACACCACCATGGCACACATTTTGTCATTTGTCCCCTTGTTCCTCCCATAGATGCCATGCTATGACCATACATTTGTGAATTTATAGTGAAAAAAATAGAATAAGGGGCTTGTCCATGATTTCTTTTTTATAGTGCAATAATCAAAACATTTTGAATTTTTTACCATCAAAACATAGAATGTATAGAACGAATCAAGAAGAGTAGAGAATCCTGAGGGAAGTTTTTTCTTTAGCTTTCAACGATTACTACTACTACTTTTCATTTTATACATTCCCTACTATTAACTGCATGCATGCTTCTTCTGCATTTATACAGGAATGCAGTACTCACCCTCCCCTCCCAATTCTAGAATGCTTGGATTCCAAATAAATTTTCTTTTAGGAATTAACACATCGTTGGTCATGGTCATCACCTAGTAGTTTTCTTTGGGTACCTTTTATTTTTGTTCTCCTCTTCTTTGTCTCTGTTATGGAATTATGCCACCAATTTTGCTATCTGGGTATGTAAACTTGTCATTGTCTATTTGTGTAAATTTGTGCTATCCACTTGATTGCAGGTTCAAAGAGAAAAGATAAAATGCAAAATTGAATTAGAGTGTGTAGATGGGGATATCTTGAACAGTAAAACTGTTGTGCAAAGATACCATTAGGGTTTTTGAAGTGGTTTCGTTTGGACATTTTCATTCATAGCATCCAACCCACTTTTGAGCCATCTGAAGATACACAGTATATGAATATTGAACATGAATAAAAAAAATCTCATTCTAGCTGATATACACATTTTCCGGGATGAAAAAAATAGGTGTGATTCATAAACATTTCTTGATGCAAGTTTCTCTTTTGATCAAATAGCTGAAATTACTGATGTCCATTCATTATCTCAAGTTCAGGTGCCATTTAAGAAGTGAGATGTTCTTAGGTTCTGAGGGTTTTTTTGTTTTTTGTTTGCTTTTGCCTTCATGTTCTGAAATGCCACCTCTGATTTCTCTGGGAAGTAAATGCTTCTCTGTTCTTGGTGACCCCATAAGTCGTTTACTTCTATAGTGTGTTATCGGGTGAAAGAGGAGATAGAGAAAGACCATCCAATTTGTTCATGATCCTATATCAATGTGCAACTTGAGTCTATAGACTAGGAGAAAGGTAATATTTCTGGGTCTCTCTTCACCTCCTTTCCCTCCCCCTCCCCCTCCCACTCCTTCTTATTTTGGCAGGCATTATCTATAATTACTATATGCCACTTCCATCCATATAGGTAAACTTGGGACCCAGTGGCTTATAATCAGTAGTTCACCAGCATAGATATATTCTCCTCATGGTTCGAAATAATTCAGATATAGACATTTATAACTAAACCAGAAAACTATTATTATTTGGTAGATATACTGCCTTTCCTCCAGGAACTTGAAGCAGCTTCTATGGGGACCTCCCTCCATTTTATCGCTACAACAGCACTCCTGTGAGGTAGCTTGGGCTGACAGGGAGTGACCCAGTGAGTTACCTTGCCTAAGAATGGACTTGAGTTTTGAGCCTTCCCAGTCCTAAACTAACATCTAAGCTGCACACCACATTGATGTACAAAAATATGGGGGACTGAATTTGCCAGATACCTTTTCGATAGGTTCTTAGAGTCCAACTTCCCCTGTTCCCAAAAGCTTTAGTTCAGTATTGTGAAGGATGACTTTTTCAAAAGAAGGAGCAGACTGCATTCTCCCATGTGAATTTTGACTGGTATTAGTCAGTACAATTTTTCCTATCCCAAAATTTCACAATTTCAGATAACTGTCCATGATGATTGCTAGTTTTTCTCTTACTTTGAAATGGAAAAATGTTATTTTAAAAATTATCACAGCAAATTATGATGCAAATACTTAACTACATGGCTCAGGGCCAGGTTATCTGCAGGACCGCCTCCTACCACCATTTGCCTCCCAGTGCACGATTAGGTCTCACAGGATTGGCCTGCTGCGGGTCCTGTCAGCAAAACAATGTAGGCTGGCAGGCCCGCGGGGGAGGGCCTTCTCTGTGATGGCTCCGACCCTATGGAACGATCTTCCCCCGGAGATCAGGA
>JANHJO010006180.1:274824-289531 GCA_032468235.1 Pseudoxyrhopus heterurus | reverse complement strand
ATGAAGTATTTCAAATTAGAAATAATCTTTCATTTTAATTTATAATTAAGATCCATAAAACTTTATCTTTTTTGATTTATGTGCCATCAAGTCAGGGTTAATTCATAGCAACCACCTAAGATAGATTTTCTCCAGGACTATCTGTGTCTAACCTAGTTTTTCAATAGTACAACCATCACCAATGTAATTAAGTCCATCCACCTTGTTTTATACTTGGTACTGTATCTTTAAACATATTTAATTATATTAATACACCCATAGAGGACCAATTAAATGTGTACTGCATTTGAAATTTAATAATCAAAGAGGTGCAGTGGCTTTAAAGATGCTGGAAAGGGTCTGTGCTCTAGCGGTTCAAGTCCTACCACTGCATGACAGAGTGAGCTCCCATCACTTGCCTCAGCTCCTGCCACACTAGCAATTCAATAGTATATAAATGCGGTGGGAAGATAACAGTGCTCTGCGTTTCACCACATGCTCTCCAATGCAGTGTGATGCCACATGACCATAAAACCAACTTCAGGCAGCACTGACTCAATGGCCTAGAAACGGAAATGAGCTCTGCCCCCTAAAGTCGGGTACGACTAGCAGACAAAACCCACAAGCTTAAAAGATTTTAAAACTTTATTATAATAAAGTGGGGAAAAGAAACAAAAGAGCAGGATACACACAACACATACCATTATTTCAAAAGAAGAGTAAAGGGAGTAAAGTGGTATAACTTTGTAGTGAAATATTCTAAATTTATTCTAATAGATTCACAAAGGGGTATTCTGAATTATTACAATTAGCTAGTTAAAGAAACTTATTATTACCTGAAACATTTTCAGCCATTCCTGAAGCCCAGTTGGTGGTTGGATAGATGTAATGCGACGGCGTTGCTGTCCTTGACCATTGGCTGCTCTCAGATCTCCAAATGTAGTTGGTGTTGCTGAACAAGGCACAAGCCCAGTAGTGCTATGGCAGGAAGAATAATTAATTCAGATTCCAGAAATATTTATTTCTATTAAATAGCAAGCTCAATTCTAATTATTTAAGCAAATTTTGTTATTATTAGCACACTTTACTCAAACCCATCTCCTTTACAAATTCAGTGTTTTGATATTTTATAAGGCTATGAAACTTCCAAAAAAGCTGTATTTAAACCTTATAAAATTAACAAAATGTGAGTCAAGTTTAGCTTAATTTATTGAAGAAGGGATGTTATCCAAAGGAGTAATGGGGAATCTGAAATATTATTTTAGATGTTTCAAAGGGCTTACACTGATTCACTAGTATTTTTGAGCTTCAGTTACATAGTCAAATTACTTTAAATCTCACAATCCCTGGTGTTTATATACCAGTTTATAGTCATCTGGGCATTGCAAGGTAATACGCTGAATCTTAGCCATAAAACCACAACGTGAATTCATGTGGAAAGTGAAACAAAAATAGAGCAAAAACACAGCCACTGGGAATTAAAGGGAGCAGCACTATACAGTACATAGGAAACGTGATTTTTCATAAACAAACAAACATACCCGCTTCCAGATACACACTGAAAACCAAATAAACCAATAAAACGTTTGAAAATGTGTCAGGAAAAATTAGTACATCCAGTTATCATGGAATGATGACTGTCCACCGAAAACAGAGTGGTAAAAACAGTAAGGAGTATAATACCCTAGTAGTTGAGTATTTTACAGCTTTATAGTATGCTTGGAAAGACAGAGGGCTGGCAAAAAGTAGAAGCATAATGCACAAATATTTTATTGCACCTTTGCTTGTGAATAATTAATGTACAAGTGGTACTGTGGCTGTCAGTTGACAATATCATTATCTAACTGGACCTCTGACTAATTCAACTCTTTTTCCTTCTCCCCTTTATAGCTAGCCAAATCTGTTCTGGATTGTCCAGAAGATATAATTTTAGAATTATCTTTATATAAATATTAATCAAAAATAAAAATAAAATTTTAACATCTTCCAGATTAAAAGTACAGGTAGTCCTCGACTTACGACCACAAATGAACCCAAAATTTATGTTGTTAAGTGAGACATTGAGTTTTGCCGCATTTTATGATCTTTCTTGTCTCAGTTAATTGAATCATTGCAGCTGATAAGTTAGTAACCCAGTTAAGTGAATCTGGCTTCCCCATTGACTTTGCTTGTCGGAAGGTCGTAAAAAGTGATCACATGACCTTGGGACACAGCATAAATATGAACCAGTTGCCAAGTATCTGAATTTTGATCACATGATCATGGGGATGCTGCAAAGGTTGTAACTGTGAAAAACAGTCGTAACTCACATTTTTCACTGCCGTTGTAACTTTGAATGACTAAACGAACTGTTGTAAGTCAAGGACTATCTGTATTAAAAATTAGAGTTAGGAAAATATTCAAGTTTTAAAATAATTTTAACATCTATGGTATGTTGTTGATTACAAGCGTATTTCATATGGACTTGCCTTTGAACAGACTAAATTATGAAAAATACCTAACAAAATGTCTGAATAGCAATAATTTTTGCTTAGAAATTCAAAGCTTAAACTCGTAGTTTTTCTAATCAGTGCATTTATTGCTAACATACATTTGAATACTTAGCTGCTGACTTATTTCCTTCTCAGTTCTTCTGAGACTCAATTACTATAGGGCTAAATATTTGAAAAACATTTGTGTAGGAATACTAAAATGTATTTAAAATAAAAATGGAGCTATGGTTTTCTATTTTCAAGTATTTTCAGTTAGAAGGACTTCAGGAAGTAGGGCTACAAAAAAAAACCCTTCTGCTTTACAGACTACAGTTAGGGAGACCAGAAGTAAAAAACACTCTAGATGGATCAGTTAACTGCTTCAGTGTATAAGATAGCTTTTTGTGTTTAACACATTATTTTATATTTTCATTATATTCTCCCATTGAAAGCAAAATTAGGATCTAATGTCTAATAAGGAGGGCATTACAGTGCAAATTAAATTATTTGATTTTTCATAGAATTAAATAAATTTTCTCTTAATATTATAATAAGAAGTCATTTGTATTAACTACGGTATTATTTTCATTTGTCTAATAAAAATTCAAGGAATTTTTGATTTCATGGATACAGGTTACTAAATGATATGAAATCAATTCCAAATATTCCATCCGTAATTGAAATCCAAAAAGTAACACTGCCTCATAGTAACATTGTCTTCAAAAATGCATTGTTTTATAGGAGTATCTATACTATTCCCCTCCCCCAAATAGAACCAATTAGACTAGAATGAAGAAGTTCTCATATTTTTAATGTTAACTTCAGTCTCAATGTAAGTCCAGAGTCACACTTTGGTAAGCTGCGCTGTCATACAAATATTTATCAAATTGATCTGCTTCCCATCTTGCAATTCAGGAAACTCCGAGTATGATAGATGTTTTTTTTTTTTATTTCTTAGAGTTAGCAATGTTGAAGACATAATTGTGAATTACATATAAATGAATATATTTCAATTCATAACGAATTTAGAAAAGAATTTATATTTAAATGATAGCCTGTTAAAGCAAGTTTTACAGTGATGCAGATTTGTACATGACAAAATGCAGCAGAAGTGTATTTAGTTGTTATGGCAACCAGTTAGTAGTAAAGCTGAACTGAATGCACTGATACTGAAATTCCTGGCCAAAAGAAATTAAAGGGTTGATAAACTGACAAGGCTGGCTCATGATGAATGTATGTTGCTTTAATTTAAAAATGGAACTCCACACTCTGGTACGGTTATAATTCAATGAGTCAGGAAGTATCATGCTGTTGCATGCAAGAATGTTATGATTAGCATCAGATATATCGTCAATTCTATATTCCAAACAATCCAGTAAACTGTTAAGTGTCCTGACCTGCAAGAGTCTTTGCATGGAGACAGTGCTATTAAAGCCTTATAACACATTATTTCTAATTCAGAATTAAAATATTTCTGTAGTTAGCACTTAAATGTCAGATTTTGGTCCTTTGCAGAGAACTGAATTTTAGGTTGCGTATAAACATGGAATAGATGCCTGGACAGCATATCATAAAGTAGCTGAAAACAGATGACAGTTTATTACACCAAATTACCTTGTATATTCTGAGACTTTACAGGGTTTCTTTCCCAATGAGAAAGAACGGACCTCTGAGCCATGGTCTAACTTTCTTTTCATCTGTAAAATGGGACAAGAGAAAAGATGTTAGCTTACCATCTTAGGGTAGAAATGTAATGAATAGTTTATATTACTTTGAAAAAAAAACCTTTTTATTAACCCCTTAGTTTCTTTGAATGATCACTCTGATTTATAGTTAAAAAATACAACTAAAATAATTCCAACAGTCCAACAATCTTCTGTGCATAGTTATTAGGCTTCCAGAATATTTGCTATATTTATTTCTACACGCTTATTTATTACAATTTGTCTTCTAAAATCTGGTTAAATAGGTTTACAAGTACTAGCTTTTTAAATTGCTCAGAATGAAAAAATGCATAAAAATACCAAAGAAGAGTAGATTAAAATGAGATCCACATTGCCCCCACTTTAATAACTTTCTGAAAAGGTTTAAAAATCTGCTTATTCTTCCAGGCCTTGGAATGGGATAGTAATGGAAGTCTTATGGTTTTGTTTTAGTTTTTCGATCAGCTGTGTTCTTTCATATTTGTTTTTTTTCCTATTTCTTTTTAATTGTAAGTTGTTCAGCGTGAACTCGGGTGGCCTACAACTGAATGAATAAATATATAAAAAGGTTCTTAATTATTTGAGAAACATTTTATGAAGAGGAATCAAGGATATTAAATTCCTTTTCTGTGAGATGTTCCTTGCATTTCTAACCCTTCTTGACAGATTTAATAAAACTATTTTTTTCCTAATGAGAATATGGGGGAGTGTAAATGTATGAAGATTTGAGTCCAACTTCCACAGAATTTTTTAAAGGAGGTTTTGTTTTAAAAGTACATCTGCAAAAAAGTAAATATACCCAGTAATCAACATACTGAGTCAAATTATTAAATGTTAATACGCTCAGTGGTTTTTAGAAACTAGGCAAGCAATTGAAATTAAAACTGTATGCAAGAATTTTATAACATACAGTTTCATTACTGTATGAAATTGCTTAGAATAGGTTTATTAAAATCTATTTACAATGCAAACGTTTCAAATTTGGCCAATGCAGCCACAACTTGCTACACTGGCTAAGTAACATAGCATATATGTTTGAGAAGAATGATAAATATGGAATTCGACAGATTTTATTATTGTAGATATTTTATAATACAATAAATGTTTTAAATAATTTCTATCATACCAATACTAATTTTCATATTGGGTTTTTGAAAATAGCCTTTGTAATGTCCAAAGTACACTGCCCTTCAAAGCAAATTATGTTTATTTTTTTTCTATTAAATGGCTATACATTAATTATTGAGCTGGTGGTACTGGTGCTTTGGAAACAACAACAAAAATACAATAAAATTTTCCAAGGCTTTAAAATGTACTTATGGGCTTTCACCCAATTATTACATTTGATTTTGGACAATATTCTATATAAATTGCTCTGCATATTCATTTCACTTTCTCAGTATTGAAGCTGTTCTTATAGTTAACCTATCTGTATGATTCTGGCTCATATGGAGCAGAACTCCGCATGCTAGCAAACAAAACTAAAAACCAAAATGAGAAAACAATCTTCTTTTACAACCATGCCTCTTCTTTAAAACAAGACACAGAATAACAGAAATCATATTTTTACCCATGTGCAGGAGAATATGGAAACCACTGAAAAAAGATTCCTCATATTACTATCGACCAACCCTAAATTAACATTAACATGCTTATTCAGGAAAAATGTTTTCAATCTTTAATTTGATTTTCCTATGGGATAGGCATGATAAAAAAGGCGTTCACAGAAAAAAATATTTTTCTTCAGGCAAATTTTGGGAGTCAGAGGTGTAACATAAACTCCCACATTAAACACAACTTCATTTTCTCAGAAGTACAGGATATATTCAAAACAGTTTCTATAGTTGTCAAAGAATGTTATCAAAGTCTCATTTTCTCAATATTTGTATTATAAACTTTTTCTATCCCTATTTAGTCTAGATTGTGAAATATGCAGTAGCTCTGCAATGCACACTGTATTAAAAGAAGATCGTAATAAATTATCATACATCATCCTTTAACGAAGTTTATTCCCTTCAGAATAATCTAATGCAGAGCCACTACATAATGTAAAACATAATTCATAAATACTCATGAAAACATTTGAATCTTATAGCAAAGTATTATATAGTATTAGCATTATTATTTGAAAGAACAGGTCCTATAGCCTGTTTTCTGCACTGCTACTGGGAATGCACCAGGCACATCTTTAAAATTCCTCCCTGATGCAAATATTTACACAGAAGCATAAGAATTATTTGTTTCAAGGGCAGCAGCATTAATAAAATAAAAATACTTTTGTGAAGACAATATGCAAAAGAGAATACGGTGGGAAGGTCTACTTAAAAAAAAAAAGCTTAAAGTGCTGAGCTGAATGTGCAGACCCATTTCAGTCGAAGGTAAATAATTCGATCTTTCCCTGGTTTCTCATGCCGATTTTAAAATAAAAGCATTTCGCATCTCACTGAGCCTTTTCGCTATTTGCCTTTATCCAGCACACAGAATTTTAAGCATCCAGCCACCCACTAAGAGGGGGGGGGGGAACCACGGAGATACTGCAGCCATCTACAATGATACGGATTTTCCCTCCCTTCCTCTTCTCCCTAACATACAGAATAATGCCTTTTGAAAGCGCGCGAGTTACTTACTTTGTAAAAAATCATCTTTAAAGTGCCGTAGAAACCCATGTTGTCGGTATTTTTCCCCTTTAGAGATTCTGTGCCCCCAAGTATCCGGCTGCTTGGTAGTCGTTGGCAATATAAACCTTTTTCAGGTAGATATGTCACAGACTCTAATGTGGACATGCTCGGGCACGTCAGAAAAGGAAGACTGGGCAACAGAACCAGCAGCCAAACTCCGCTGCGAACGAGAAGGAAGCTCGCGATCCAACAGCTTCGCCCGGCACACATACATACATACGCAGGGGCTTGTCGAAGAAGAACTTGAGGGAATAATGAGATCGGGAGGGAAGATTATTGGAGGAGACTTTGCCCAGTCAAAGCCTTGACTGAACGGATTCCTCCCTCAGCGGCACAGAGAGATCGGATTACATCTTCCCTCACGCTGAGAATGGTGCAGTCCAAGTTTCAGCAATGCAGACTGCACATCAATTACATGGTGCTCCGTTCCAAGGAGCCTGTGAGCATACAGCATGGGAAGGACTTCGGCAGGAAATTAAAGCAGCCCCATGCCTTGCTCACATTGGCCACTGGGACCGGGAAAACACGGAAACTCTATCGTTCCGAGGCCAATAATTTATCTCCCTCCTTTTAAGCAAGCGGAATAGTACTGGCTAATTCTAAATTGCCAGCTGCAGCAAACAAGTTAATTTTCTTTCATTACAAGTGTACTGTGGCCCTCAGGCAAGCTGTCTGCACCTTTAAGCCAAACCTAATGGATACAGAAAATGCTCCATAAAGTAGAGTTAATTGTATAATAATCTGAGATAAGCATTCCTTTTGGGAATCTCATTTCTTACTTGAGAAAAAACTCATGACATTGGAATATTTAACATTCAGTCCAATCTTATTAAGCATCATCTACCAGGAAGATACAAATATTAAGCTGCAATTCCAAAATGAGATCATCTAATTCACCTTAAATGTGGTACGCTGAAAATGTTTTCTAATTGCTTTTTGGTTAAAACTAAAATGAAAAATATTTACTCCATGACTTTCCAGAGCAACTTGCTTCCATCACACTTTTTTTTTAAGTGCGTTTTTAAATCTGTATTCTTCTTTTAAGATATACTAATTGTAGCCTTTATTCAGAAAGTATGAAATTAAAAACAAAAAAATGAAAATTACTTAGAAATCTAATTGAATCAGTATCTCAGGAGTCATGTGACCATTTCTCTTTCACCATTAGATATCATACATTACCTATTAAGGAGATGCATTCAAAGGGAAGGCTTGCATATCCTATCAGGAAACTAACAGTGCCCTGTTCCCTTTGATTAGTTCTTACTATTAGTAAGTACAGCTCACTAATAAAAGGAAGAAAAGGAACTAAGTTGTTTTTTAAAATATGAGCAAGACACAATTGAAAGTTCTTGATGTCTTACGTTGATTTTGTTTAAGAGGAATAAACCAACATCACTTCTTCAGATAACACTAAGCAATCATGGATAAAGCCATAGTCATTGCTACAAAGAGCTAATTGGATTTATCAAAACACAGCAGTTCAACATCTATAAAAGGAGAATAATTTAGGGAGATAAAAGTAGTACATTATACAGCATGTTCTAGATGCACAAACAAAACTATCGACAGAAGTTTGCTAAATCAAGTAGAACTATCACATGTTCTGAACATGATGCTTTCTCTACTGTTAATATCTGCAGTATGGCACTTGTGGAAGGTATGTTCATAGTTTCTCCAGATGGCATCCTTGCCATTAACACAGTGTACTTTCCCTCCCTTGTACTATAGTATAAAATATTAAGAAAATGCTTTAATTTTTTTTAAAATACTATTTAATTTGTCTACAAATTAAGTTATGCTAAAAATTATTCTTGGTTTTTTTTTTAAATGTGCATAGAATATGTGAGTTTCTAACTTATTATCTATTAGTAAGCAACTCCACACACCATGACTGTTGTGATACATTTGCACCGTTCTGCTGATTCCAATCATAGGCAATGTAAGAATTATACACGTTATATATACAAGTCATTGACTTACAACTGTTTAGTGACCATTCAAACTTACAATGGCACTGAAATAAGTGAGTTATGATTGTTTTCCCAGTCATCACGATTGTTGCACATCCAACAATCGTGATGAAAATTCAGACATTTGGCAACTGACTTAAATTTATGACGGTTGCAGTGTCCCAGGGTCATGTGACACTTTTGAGACTTTCTTACAAAATCAATGGAGACTTTGCTTAACAACTGTGTTACTAACTTAAGAACAGCAGTGATTCACTTAACAACTATGGCAAGAAAAGTCATAAAGTGGGGCAAAACTAACTTAACAACTGTCTCTCTTAGTAACAGAAATTTTGGCTCAATTGTGGTCATAAGTTGAGGACTACCTGTATTAGATAATAATGATGCTGCAGAGACTAAGAGATATTGAAACCATTTAATGATTGCTATATGTTTGTTTTTTATGCTATTGTTTAGCATAGAGTCCTGAAACTGTAGAGTTCTTGCCATATTACGAAACATAAGATATAATTCTGTATTTTTTTCTTCTGTTCAGTTGTGTCCAATTCTTAGAGACTGCCTATAGTTTCTTGGCAAGGTTTTCCAGAAATGGTTTACCATTGCCTCCTTCCTAGAGCTAAGATAAAGTGACTGGCTCAAGTTCACCCATCTGGCTTTGTGCCTAAGGCAGGGCTAGAACTCATAGCCTCCTGGTTTCTAGCTTGGTGCCTTAACACCTATACCAGACTGACTTTCAAAATTCTATATAGAAAAGGATTATTTATATACCTTGCAGTAACCAATAAGGCATACAGCACTGCATGTTTACTCTCATCTAATTACAACCTCATGACGACAGTGGGATCCTGTTTGCTTTCTTCCCTGGTCAATTACATCACCCCTCCCATCCACATTATCTCTGAATATGGGATATTAAGTATGGGATAGGAAGCCAGCTTATGTAGAATCTTTATAATTCAAAACCCTGATAACAAATTTTCTGATGAAAAACTGATTTTCACTAATATTAGAGAATGAAAAACTTGTTTCTATATTGTTTCATTGTAGGAACAGTTTAGAATAGGAGAGTACATATATGTACCCCAGGATAAACATGGGGCACCAATAGAGTATATATTGTAAACATACATACATACATACATGCATACATACTCAAATACACACATACATGGATAATTCACAAATAGCAGAGCCAATTTGGTATAGTGATAAATGTGCTAGCCTAGAAATCAGAGACAGTGAGTTCTAGTACATCCTTAAGCATGAAAGCCAGCTTGGTGACTTCATGGCAACCACTCTCTCTGAGCCCACCCCACCTCATTCAGTTACTACTACAGGAAAAATAGGAGGAAGGAATATTGTGTATGCTTATTATCCTGAGTTACTTATGAAGTAATAAAGACAGGATAAAAATCTAGTAAATTAAATATAATAAAATAAATAAATCTAGCTGGAAAAATCTACTTGAAATATCACACTGACAATATCCAATTTAGAATACAACAGGTAGTTTAATGTTTATAGACAAGAAGTAACTCAATGGCCGAATAGATGTCCTAGATTCAAACCATTTAAAAAGTTAAAAAGTATCTTTGTCTATGAAGTAGTGACATGATAGACTTGCTGTGGGGAAAGTCAAACAAAATGTTTACTTTATGTCCTTAAATATAAAATCTGAAATGTCAGGGAAAATGTTTATCCAGAACCCTCCTCCCTGTGCTCAACTGTCCAAGTTCAAATAAATGGTTAAAATAACTTTATATTTAGCCTGAATTATACAGTATATATATAAAATTTGCATTAACTAGGCATCTCACAAATTATTGTATTAATGATATACCATAAAAAATAGTAAATCAGAGTTATTACACCTTGTTTCTCCAATGATTCTTGATACAGTTATTAGATATACTTTGTAACTTGCTGGCATGCAAAACAAAATTCTAGAGGAAGGAAGAAATTAATACTATTTAATCATTTTTTCAGATATTTTTTTCCAGATATATCTCTATTCTTTTCAAAACATTTATATAGCATAGTTTAATGTACTCCTCTGTTTCATTTTATTATGACAAATTCTCCAAAATAGGTAATATTCAGGGAAAGGCTGGTATTAAATAAGACAATAACTTTAAAATTTACAAGAAATTAGGTTGTTGTCTCATAGTAAGGGGAGGAAGAAATGAAAGTCTTATATCCACAATTTACAAAAAGAATTGAGATGCCTAGATTAAGTCTGTCAAAAACAAATATTTATTTAACAACTTAACAACTTTCCAGTAATAATAATAAATAAATCAGGCATTAACTGGAATCAAGCAATGATGAAAGAATCAAGAATACTCTGAGCTGTTAGAGAAGGCAATCAGCTCCCTCAAGCTGCAATCTAAGTAAGTGCAGATTATTTACTCATGAGCAATTATTTTAAATAGTTACAAGAATAATTTTTAAAATTTAAAGTTAGAAAATATAAAGGCTAAACTATTAATTCTAAAAATTATATCATTATTATTATGAGGAAAACTTATTAGGAAGCCAAAATTCAAAATTAAGGAACTAATATTGAGTTTCATTCTATAATTTCTTCAGTATCCTATAATAAAATAGTTGCTTCATTTATGTTGGTATAACTGAGAATTTTGAAAGCATATAGACTATCATCTGAATGTCTTAAAATTGCCAGGCAGGCAAGCAAATAGACAGATTCAGAGCTGAACTATATAGTATTATATAAAAGGTATTTTACTTAACATGAGGCCTTAAAATGAAGTCTAAAATATATAGTTAGTTGTCATCTCTTTTATTTTGGTTAAAAAAAGGGAACATTTATTTTCTTTGCTATTCATCCAATTAATGGATGAATGTTGCGAAAAAAGGCCATGTCTATAGTTTTATGCCCTTTATTGATATTGTTTGTTCTTGGTTGTTGCTATTAAAGACCAGAACAATTACAATAAGACCATCCTTACAAATGATCATGGAAAAAGCAGCCTACCTACCTAAATGAGACCTGGGTAGACCCAGAGGGCCTTATGTGCTATTAGCTTAGAGTCCAGAGCAAGGAAGATGAGGTAGTGGTTGTCATTTGGGAAAGCTTGATGGCTTTCACAGGTTCTGTAATGCATTTAAACTGGATGTAAGACCTTGATGCAAAGGACGATTCTATCTACAAGTTGGAAGTGGAATCCCTAAATTTGACAGTCCTTGAGAATTTTAACATGTCTCTGGATAACACAGAACATAAACCTATTCTATCAATTATGATCCGGATTGAAAAACATTTAAGATCCTGAAATATCCTAAAAGAAACCAATAATCTGTTTTTTGTCTTGGAGTATTGCAACATGATTTGAAGGTAAAGACGTTATTATTACTCCTCTGTCATAATCGGATTAGTTTTTAATTGTATTGCAGCTTGCTGGAGCTACTCCACCCTTAAAATTAGGTAGTCTGCCCAGGCAGTAATGGACATGGAGGATTTCAGCAAGAGCTTAGGGTTTTCCTAAGGATCTGGTAGGCTTTGCGTCTGGGGCTATCAGTCCTCTGAGGTATTCCAGATAAAAAATAAGATATCAGAATTTCAGGAATGCTACTTTATTATTATTATAGGGGTAAGAACAAAATCTTAAAAGCTTGTCCAAGTTTCCATATTAGAGATTACATTGTTGCAATAGAGCAGTGAAATATAATCATTTATATGTGGTTATCACATCCACATATAGGTGACAAATAGCCCTTTTTCAGATGACCCTTTCCTTAGATTACCCAAATCACAGAATCTAAAGCAGTCTGGTGAAAAAGGTTCTCAGAAATGCTAAGAGCTTTACTTTGATTAAGCAGTTCCAGTCAAAGTAAAAATATTTATTTTTTGTTTGGTTAGCTGGGAAGGTTTTATTCTGTGTCTTTTAAGGAAGTAGATGGTATACTTGGGCTTTCATGGCTAAGGAAGGACTTGAACTCAGTCTCCAGCTTTCCAGCCTGGTGCCTTAACCACTAGACAAAAGTGATATTCCATTATCTTACAGTTAATGCATTATCTTACAGTGTTACTGGTCTGAAGTCATCCAGGCATCTTTCATGCCTAAGGAAGGACTAGAACACACAGTTACTACCTTTTAACAACTAAGCTGAATTCAATGTCTTTTTAGACTAGGAAGGGAAAATGTTTTGTAACCTTTTTAAGTGTCAGGATCTTTTGCAGCAACTTGCTTTGCTTGATTGTTTAACAGCAAAACTTCCATCAATTCATCTAAACAAATCTACTTGAGGAGGGCAGAATAACCTCGAGAGTACTCAAATGTAGCAGATGACAAGTTCAAAGCTAATAAAGCTTTTATCTTGAAAAGGTCATTGTTACTTAAATTACTTTTGATAATTTAATGATAAGATGTTATTCACTAAATCATTCTCAATGCTTAAACAAAAGCATTCATTAATGTAATAAAACATTAAGTCTCCCCCACACACACATTCATCATGAAGAAATACCTTGCAATTAAGAAGGTCAGTCACAAGTAAGTAGAAACAGGAGTTGAGTTCAAAGCGGTAACCATTTATTACATGCTACCTATACCCAAGAATATGATCCACTAATGGTGAAGGCAAATTGGCGCTAGATAAGGGTCAATGGAATTTACAGGGGACTGGACATAAGACTGTCCATGTAGCTGCATAAAGATTCCAACATGATGTCTATGGAGATTCTCAGTCATTCAGGTCATGGTTATCCCAAAGGTGCTTTTTCAAGGAGAAGTGTCTCCTTCCTGTCTAATTTCATAAGACTGTTAATATCTAACTGTTCCAGGGCCTTTGGGGAATAGAAGAAAATAATATGGGTAGTTTTTGACGTACAATCACAATTAGGACTTAGGACAGTTGCTAAGCAATGCAATCTTTGAGTCATCATGTGACCAGACTCAATATTACATCCATTTTTCCTACGGTTATTAAGCAGATCACTGTATGCATTAACCAAATTATGCAGATGTTAAGCAAATATATAGTTGTTAAACGAATCTGACTTTCCCCATAACTTTACTTGTTGGAAGCCAGCTGGGAAGGCCATAACTACGATTCTGGGGCTGCAACAGCTGCAACCGTCCTACGTGCAAGTTGGTTTCCAAGCAACCAAACTGAAACCATGTAACTGTGTAGATATTGTGACAGTTGTAACTTACAGGATGGGTGATAAAATTACTTTTTTTCCCTGCACCATCGTAAATTTGAACTGTCATTAAATGAATGGTCTTAAGTTGAAGACTATCTGTATGTGGTGTGGATAAGTTACAGCACTATTGATTGCATTTCTTACATGGCCCATCTTTTACTACTTATAATGAATAATATTGCTGTATTTAATGTTTTATGTATGGAGTCCTTGTCAAAGAGCATATATATTTTTATAAATAAATAAGGACCAAACAATCTTCAAGACCAATACCTCTTTAATAATAAAAAGACTTAAGTTACATTAAATTGTACAATTTAGCTTTGATTTTCCCCATTCTTGCCATTTTTTGATTATCCTCTTTTTAAAGAATAGAACAGAACAGAATAGAATTCTTTCCTGGGCAGATTGGTCTGAGGATGGGAAAATGAAAAGTTTTAGAGAATTAGATGTTTGACTGAAAACATCCCTACTGAATATTGTTGCAGTTAAATTTATATTTAATAGTTTCTTAAGCTAATCTATTCTAGTAAATTATGACATTCCTTCAAGAATGATGGCAAGAACAGCAAATTGAGGTAATGGTAGAGATTGTCATTTGAGAATCTGTAGCAGTTTTTCAATTCAATTCAGTTACATACTTCTTTGAGAGATGAAAGGCAAAAATAGCAATAGCAATAGCACTGTATTTATATACCGCCTATCAGGGCTTGCAACCCTCTCTAAGCAGTTTACA
>JANHJO010006180.1:217514-242228 GCA_032468235.1 Pseudoxyrhopus heterurus | reverse complement strand
ATGTGGTGTCATTAAACGTATTATAGGTGGCCGAAACAGGGTTGTCTTCCATAATTTCTCCTTCGTTTCTTGTTATACACTAAATAATCTTCCCTCCCTCCCTCCTTCCCTCTCCTCTTCTTCCTTCCTCTTCCTCCCTTCCTCCCTCCCCCTCCTTTCCTTCCTTCCTCCCCTCCTTTCTTTCCTTTCTTCCTTCCTTCTTTCCTCCCTCCCTCCCTTCTCTCCTCTCCTTCCTTCCTCCCTCCCTCTAAAGAAAGAAAAAGATGCCTTTCCTTTGAGAATATTTGGTGTTCTGTGCTTAGACATCGAGATCATTTTATATTTTATTGTGCCTTAGAAATGCTAGGATGATATACATGTTTTGTATATTTTTCTGTTCCTTTGGTTTTTTTTTTTTAATTTTAATAATTAAGTCAATAAGCAAGGTTCTTTTGGCTGTGTTCCAAATGTTTAGCCATGGAATGCTAATAAATCACGGCTCAGCGTTTCTTAATAACTTCGGCAAACTGAACATCGACCATATTGTAGTCCCCACAGGTGTGTTTTTGTTAGCAGTAAATGTTATCAACAAATCGAGGCAGAGATTTTCAGGGGAAACTATTTGACTACTGTGTTATTGAAGCAGTTTACAGCTGTCATGCCTCTTAATAATAATGATAGTTCCTCTCCTGATGTTTGTGCCTCATAAACTGAAAAATAAATGGATTCGTTATAACAATTTTTTAAAAACTGAATTGCTTTAATTTTCAATAGGAAGTCGACGTGTTACTAATAGATGCTTTACTTTGTTGCAGTTATTTTCCATTTCTGCAATAAAACCATCAAACAGGAGATTACGTTTTTTGGGGAAAATATTGTTTACTAATATCTGTACTTATCATTGAAATGTAAGACTTTCCTTAACTGTATCTCTGGATTTGAAATTAAACCCAAGTAGACAACTCAGAATGGTGTACCAAGGTGACGTGAGGCCCTGATAATACTTTATAACACCCCCTTTTAGAAAATATAGTGTTAGATGGAACAATCATTGTGTTGTATTTGCAATGTATTTTTAACATTTAGAAAATACACGACTATTAAAAAGAAAGTAAAGAAAAGATAGCAATAGCAAAAGCACTTAGACTTATATACCGCTTCACAGTGCTTTACAGCCCTTTCTAAGCGGTTTACAGGTTCAGCATATTTTCCACATCCATCTGGATCCTCATTTTACTGACCTTGGAAGGCTGAGTCAACCTTGAGCTGGTCAGGATCAAACTCCAGGCTGTAGGCATTCCTGGCGGCAGTGATGCCTTTTAGCAGCCTCCAATTTGTTGAAGCAAATGGCAACAAAAACATATGCATAATTATTGAGAATTCCTTCAAAAGTCACTCAATAACACCAGTTCAATTCTTGCAGGAATCGTATAGAAATTGTGGGAAGAAAGAAAGATAAAAGGTTGGCAGAATTTTGTAATGGAGAATTACAAAAGCTAAAGGCAAAAATCAGATGACATGAAGTAAAAAAGCTGAAAGAAGAAGTATAGAAATAGTCTTGGGTAGCCGGCCACAACATGAGCTAGCATGGAAACTCCCAATAAAAGAATGCTAAGTATTTTCTCTATATGTGCAGTATGCCTGTTTGTGCATCTCTCTGTGTATTTATCTTAATCTGTGCCACCCACTCTGGACTCTTCTACCTTGATAAAAGAAGACAACCTGAAGAGCTAATGCTTTCCTCAACTAAACTGAAAGACAAAAAGGATAAAAATAACACTGTGATTACTGGATTTATTCATAGCTTTTCCTGTGAGACTTCTGGAACACATCAAGTGAAATACTCCATTAACTGCCATGCTTACCATAATAAATCCTCAATTTTGTCTCTTTAACATGATGACAGCCAATTTTCCAAAAGCAATAAGGAAGGTGTGCCATTTTTGTTCCTTGGGAAAGTGGACATGGACACTAATCTAACATAACCTGGAAAGTTGAATGGCAATGTTAAAAAGATAACTGTCTTGATTTGCATGTCAGTATTTGGTCATGGATTCCAGTTTTCTACATTAATAAGTGGACATTAGATTGATTTTCTTGTCCTGTCATTTTCTGAAAATGTGCAAAGTAAGTGAACCATTCTAAATGCAAAATAATAGCACTTTCATTATTATAATGTATCCCCCTTTGGATATTAGTAAAGCAGGAACAGAATAGATATATCCAGTGGATTCAGGAAATCATCATGATACAGAACATAGAATAATAGAGTTGGGAAGGATCTTGGAGGTCTATGAGTAGGAGCTCAAGTAGGAGACCCAATACCATTTCAGATAAATGGTTGGCCAGTCTCTTTTTGAAAGCACCCACAACCTCTGAAGGCAAGCTATTCCATTGGTTGGTTGTCCTCACCGTTAGGAAATTTCTTCTTAGTTTTAGGTTGCTTCTCTCCTTGATTACTTTCCATCCATTGTTTCTTGTCTTGCCTTTTGGTGCTTTTGGAATAGTTTGAACCCCCTCATCTTTGCAGGAACCCTTCAAATATTGGAACATTGTTGTCAATGTTTTGCCTAGCCTTCTTTTCATTAGACTAGACAAACCCAATTCCTGTAACCATTCTACATCAACCCTACCCTCAACGTTTCTACTCTTTATGAGTCTAAGGTGCTCATCTGTCATGTTGATTTCCAAGTCCTTGACAGCCCTGGAAAATAAAGACCTTTAGCTAGATGGAGAAACTCCACAGATATAAAAGGCTCCCTGCTAAGATCTCTCTTTACACAATGTTTTCCTATTTGCTATATCCTCTAATTTTCTATTCAACTGAGAGCTGCTGCAAGTACTTAAAATATAGAAGACAAAATGGAATTTTAAAAGTAAATTAAAATGAAATGCAAACATTAATCAGCTGTTAAGAAATCAGCCCAACAATGTGCATCTTGGTTCTACTTCTGAGACAAAGGTTAAATAGAATTACCATGGGTGAATATTTCACAGCTGGGAGCAACACTAAAAATCGTCCTGCATGTGATAGAGGACTTGGAGAATGGAAGCATCTTCAGAAAGGACCGTTATGTAGATCATAATGCCTAGCCAGATTTTTAACACAGAAAGACTGATGCTAGGTATAGATACATTTTAATCTGCTTGCAGCATGTATTTTTAAACCATGTTTTTCACTTTTCCATGGATAGGAGGCTACTCTTGTTACGAGTGACATCCTGTACTAATTCACAAGCCATCTTTACAGTTAAAAGGGAAGGATATTGGTACATGAAGTCAGTTCATACATCAACAGTTGCCCTTTGATGCAGAACAGAGAATGAAGGTTGCCCCACAGAGGGAAGGAAAGAGACACATTTATATGGGGAAGAAAGAGTAGATATAAAAACACAGCAAATATAAAGAAGTCTGATCAGTATAAAAGAGAAGAAGAACCTAGGAAGATAGTACAAAAAAGGGAATTTTGATAGGTCAGATAGGGCAATTGTATCAGGGTTGGGAGATGCCTGCTACCCCCTGCAAAAGAACCAAAGCAAACAGAGATGAAAGATATTTCAGTTTTTGAGGTATTTGAATACATTGCAATAGTATGTATTCTCAAATAAGATCAGGAGAATCAGAGTTGGAATTCATGGTTCAATATCCTTCAGTAGTAACTGTAGGACTTGTGGGGAACCCCAAGAACAAACAAATCCCATGAAAAATGCCTTAAATCTGCTCGTTTTTCAAAATATACAGGTAATCCTTGACTTAGGACCATTTGTTTAATGATGATTTGAAGTTACAACAGCACTGAAAAAAGTGACTTATGACACATCTTCAACCTTATGAACATCCTACTCACCCCCATAGTCACATAATCAGGATTTGTGTGCTTGGCAACCAGCTCACACTTACAACAGTTACAGCATCCTGCGGCCACATGATTATGATTTGCAACTTTCCTAGCTGGCTTCTGACCAACAAAGCCGAGGAGGGACACCAGATTCACTTAATGATGACTTGTTTCATTTAGCAACTGCAGTAAAAATCATAGTGAAATTGGCTCCAGCCATGTGAAAGCTTGCTTAATGACCACATAATTTAGCAATCAAAATTGTCGTTGTAGATCAATGATTACCTGTGTTTAACTATTTCCTGGATACCCTTTTCTCTATTGCTTCTTGCATCCATTTTTTAATGGCCTGAACAGCATTCAGTATTTTCATTCTTGATTGTAATCATCCAGACTGTCTTATCCAATGTAGCTTATACTTCAGAGAAGTTGTATTTAGCATCAGTGCAGGTGAAAGGAATATTCAGGAGTGTTCTTTATTAGCATAAAAATAAGATGCCACCTATAAGGGTTGAACCAAAATTAAAGGATGGGTCTCCACCTCTTTAGCAATACTTTATATATTATACAGTTCTGTTTAAGGTTGAATTAACATTTGTGTCTGGGGGCCCTGATGAGACTTTATAAATGTGCTGTTTGGGAGTGCTGGGCAAAGTTTTTTCAGAATGGCTTCTCTTTAGTGAGACTTCTATCACACCAGCAGACTGAAGCAGAATTGCAAATCAAAGTGGCAAATTGAGGCAGGTGGCTTCAAAGCACATTACAGTCTTTTGAAGGCCTTTGTACATTCACTGGCCTTTCTGCTACTTCTGAGGTTGTATAGGCAATATACAAGGCTCTAACTTCTATGCAGAGAAGCAGTTGAGAGGTGTGATGGACTCTTTCATCTTTACATGAATAGCGGCCAATGAGTTTTATCATCTAATGAAAGTCTACCTCTCAAACCCCTTTTGAGAAGCTAAACTACCTTTCAGCTCACATATTCTTCACTGTGGCCAGGCATTAACCTTAACTTCATTCCCTTAAACCAGTGATATCCAAACTTGGCAACTTTAAGACTTGTGGATGCCAATTCCCAGAATTCCTCAGCCAGCCATGGGAGCTAAAGTCCACAAGTCTTAAAGTTGCCAAATTTGGAGGCCCCTCCCTTAAACTAATGGAATGACACACTACTGTATGGACTCATCCTGCCAACTCAAGTGAGCGTTCATCACAGCTTTCAACATCCTGAATATCACTTCAAGGCTGACCAATCCAGTACACATCTTGGACCCAATCTGACTTCTAAAGTGATAGGAAGTCTCTGGAAAGGGGTGAATAGGCCACACTGGAGCTGAGGGATAAGGGATAAGGAGGGGAGATTTGAGATAGCGTGGATTTTGTAGCCAAAACAAAATACTTTCTCTTGGGAACCAAGGACATTTTCACACCTGGTCAGAGGAAGGCGGAGTGATGCTGCCCGCTTGCCAGACTGCCCTGTGATTGGACCATGTGACTGTTTTTAGTAGAAAATCTATTACTTTTAATTAGGTGAAAACCTCTGGAGTTTTCAGAGTTGGTTTTCACCAGATCTGTGCCAATGTGATATTTCCAATAAAGCTATTCTTTAAGGAATCTACTGGCCTTGGAGTTTTGCTTGATATGGATTTATTACTTGGAACCCTGACATTAAACCAACTCCTGACACCCCTATTGGTAAGTTAGGTACCAGCAGTGATTTTGACTACCACCTCTAGTCTCCTCCATCAAAGATGGCACTCTAACCATCTAACCACTACACTATCCAGCCACTATTACGTATATTAAAGCAGTACTACTATTATACTAAGGTATATATATATATACATATACATACATACATACATACATACATACATACATACATACATACATACATACAACCAAACCATTTGTTCTGTCATGTACTAAGAAGCATTAATTTACAATTATGGGATTAGAATAGAATAGAATCAAAACAAACACTGCTAGTCTGACTGGACGTTCCAGAAGGCAATTCTTTTTAATTACTATGTCACTATTTCATTCTTTTCATCCATTCATCCAGCGTAAACATCACAGGATTGTTTCTACTTTTGTCTCAAATGTTTTTTCCTACCTTCTCTTTAAAGAAGAGAAGGTGATCTCTTTAAAGAAGAGAAGGTGATCCCACCTTCCTAGAGATTAATAGTGTTTGTTATCTGATGTCAGGATTCATCTTTAATACAGAACTTATATATGCACTTTATACCCTTTAATGCATTTTAAACTTCCAAATGAAAGGATCAGCAAAAAAAAGACATTAGATTAATTTATATTTTAGCTTCCTGTATTTCATTTGGTAATTTCTTTCCTCCGTGAATCAAATAATATTTAATATTAATGGCGAAATCACAGAATAAAGGTTCACAGTTAAGAAAAAAAATGTATATAGGAATCAAAATTCTTTTAGTAAGAAAACTAAAATGAGATAAGCGAATAGGATAAATGAATACATCTTTTTTTTTTTTTTTTTACAAAAATTGGGCAGTGTAGAAAAGTGATAATAGATAAAATTACTGGGACCAAAATGTAAAGTATATTATTACTGTAGAGCTATGGTAAAAACACCTAAAAATTATTTTTCTGACTGTACATCATCTTTATATTTAGTAACAGCTGAAGCAGCAATATAGATGCTTCACAGAACTAATTAGATTACTTTCTGTTTCAAGGTAAATTGATATATGCACTCCAAAGAAAAGAAGTCACAAATGCCACCAATTTAATCTATTAATGTAATGAGATTTAAACTTTCCAGATGAATGAAATGAAATGAGGCCAAGAATATATTCAGCCATTAACATGACTACAACAACATTATTTCTTATAAGTAAGATTTCCTGCCACCATATAGCTGTTTTACTTCCAGAACAGTTTCCTTTTTATTAATAATATATGATGTAAATGCACATTTATGCAGGCTTTAAAAGAGGAACCCAGAATTTACAAACAGCATGAAAAAACTTTTTAGGGACAGAAATCCATCTTCATTTATAGGTGTGTGTGTGTGTGTGTGTGTGTGTGTGTGTGTGTGTGTGTGTACAAACAAATAAACAAACATTTTTATGGCAAAAGAAATAAATAATTGTGCTAATATGAAGTAAAAGTCTTAAGTAAGTGATCCACCTCATAGCTTAAAATAATCATTCTATAATTTCACTTTTTCAATACATGTAAGAATATATTTTAGCAATGGTCTTCATAGTTTGTAAATATACATGTAAAATAGAAGTAGAAACAAACTATTTGTTAATATAAATCTACCATGTTTCTCCAAAAAGAAGGCCGGGTCTTATTTTCTTTTGACCCTACCCTGAAAAAACGGCTAGGCCTTCTTTTTGGAAGGTTCTAACTATTAACTCATCTCGAGGCGGTAGCACCGACAGCCCCACCCAGCAGGAGCCCGCTGCTGGCCCACTTCTGCTGCTGCTTGATGCCACTTGCACGCATTGCCCCGGCCTCCGTTTCACCTTCAGATGCCTTCTGGAAAGCCCTCTGCAGCCAATAATAGAGGTCTGCAAATGCCTTCCAGAAAGCCCTCTGCAGCCAACAATACAGTTCCGGATCAATCCAGAGCTCTGTTATCGGCTGCAGATGCCTTCCAGTAGGCATCTGAAGGCGAAACAGAAGCCAGGGCGATGCGTGTGAGTGGCGACAAGCGGCCGAAGGCAAGGCAGGTGTCGGGGTGTGCGAGGCCTGGTAAGTAGGGTAGCTCCACCCCGCCATCCCCACCCTAGATTTTTTACCTGTGTGCCTCACCCAACCCCCTGCACGCCGGGGTGGGCAGGGTCTTAATTAGGGCTAATTTTGTGAGTGGGGCTTAATTTGATCACGTGCGCTCAAAAACGTGATATGGCTTCTTTTCAAGGTGGGTTGTCTTTTTCGAGAAACACGGTAGTTTCTAGTTTATTTTCATATCTATATCTTTTTTGTGTATGTGCTTTCTAGTGAAGAATGCTTGCTCATTTCACTAAAAATTGTTGCAGTGTCCCTAATGTAGTCTTTCTTTCAATCTAATAATATTTTTTACTAGAATAGATTTCTCTTCCCCTCGAAGTTGCTTTCAAGAGATTCCCAAACAGGCCAAGATTCCTCAACGTATCACACAGCTGCTTTGGGGGGGGAAACTTGCTTATCATGCTATTTCTTGGGTGCATACAGAGCTTCATTTTTATATTGTAAAGTAAATCACTGCCATTAGAGCAGGTCATTAGGGAAAACCTATCTTTCTCCCCAACATAAAATCAATGTGTAGAACATATTTCTAGATTGAAATTCTGAGGACAGGAATTTTTCTTTTCATTATTACATATATCACTCAGGAAATTTTTCTGTCTGAGAGCTTGGTATATAAGTTTTAAATAGATCCTTCTGAATACTGAAGAACCATAGAGTTAACCATGGACAAATTAGAGAAAGAAAATACCATATATACTCAAGTATAAGCCTAGTTTTTCAGTCCTCAAAAAGGGCTGAAAAAACCACCTTCGGCTTATACTCTAGTCAACTAATTTTCAGGGCTTAATTGATGCCTGCCGAAAATGCTTGGTCCGAAAATGGGCCAATTTTCGGGCCTAAATTGATGCCTGCCCATGCACACTGCGCAGGCATCAATTTAGGCCTGAAAATAAGCTGATTAGTATAAGCCGACTCGAGTATAAGCACTTATACTCTTATACTCGGGTCAATAATTTTACCCAGGTTTCCTGGGTAAAATTAGGACCTTGGCTTATATCGGGTCGGCTTATACTCGAGTATATACGGTAGTCTAAATAGCTTTCAGTTTTAATTGTGCTACATCAATAGACACTTCCTAGCAGATTCAGTATTGGGTCTTCATATATTGGGACACAAGATAATGCAGGAAAAAAAACCTAGAACAGCATACTTTGTAATTGTGAGACAACCAACCTTTCCATTCTACCTTATGATAGGAAAGCAATAACACTAGAGGACAATAATTATAGTGTACTACTTACAAAAGGGCCATTTCAGCAGAGATTGAAGCTAAAGAATGTGTTTGTGAGAGGAGAAACAGTGAAAAGGAAAGAGCTGATTATTAGTAAAGGTCAGGAGTAAATGTAAAAGGAGAGCCAGTTTGGTGTAGTGGTTAAGGTGCTGATCTGGAGACTGAATTCTAATCCTGCCTTAGGTATGAACCACTCCTCTCTATGTTGTACAGGAAAATGAATATTCTGTCACAAAGCATTATTTTCCTTTAGAAAAAAGTCAGTCCCAATCTCTACCTTTTTCAAAAATGCAAACACATTTGTTTTTCATTATACTTTATTTCACCTGTGTTTCACTGCCAATATAGTTACAGTAATATATATGTTACACGCATATGTGATTCATTTGGCACTGACTCTGGAACTTCAGAAATTGATGAAGATTGGCCCTGACAATGAAGTGAATGTGTCCTCTTACAGAAAACATACTAAACATGTGAGCCATCATACGTTGTTCAACTAGCATAAAAAGTTGCATGCTGTCAGAAAACTTGCTTTTACTCACTACATTTAGCCACTTCGTTGATGCATTCATTTACAATTACCTAACTATAGTCTGTTCCCAGGTCAATGTTTTCTGAAGTATATTGTAAAGAATAGTAGTTCTTTTTAAAATGCAGTTGAAATAAAATATTGTAATCATTATGGTGTTGTTTAGAAGGTATTTCAATGCAACTTCCAGGAATCAAGATAGGTTTGAAGAGGAAGAAAAGTAGCGCGATGCCTTAAAAATATACTAACCCGCCCCCAAAAACGAAAAGCTTGAAGCCATTAAGACAAAATAGCAATATCTATGCTATCTGTAATTATATTATCCTATTTTATACATAATTTGAAGGAATTAGTCAAACATATCCCCTAGAACCTGGTTTAACAAATAATTGATATGTAGTTTAATCCAATGCCCTCCAGATGTTTTGAATGGTGATGTTATATGGCTTTATGGCAGTTTTAGTTCCAAAACTTTGGAAACCACCATCTGGTATACATTTACTTTGAGCAATCTGAAGACAGAAGAATACTGTAGACAGTTCAGATCACCTTCTGGTACAGATATAACACTATGAAATATTTAGGTTACAAAGCACAAACATTAACAAATACAAAAATAAAGATCTGATAGCTAGGTTCTCTTATTGAAATTTCAATAAACAATCTAAACTCACTAGATTTCCTCTGTCTCTGGGATCTCCTATTTTGCCATCCAAGTACTTGTTTATGTAGTCCTCCAAGCCAAGCTAACTGCATTTCAATTCTCTTGTATTCTGATTTAATTATCTTATTCATAGTGGCCTGGATACTAAGTCAGGTATCTGCAACTAAAATTCCATCATTCAAAATAAGCATATTTGGACAAGACGTGTGTTTAGAAAAAGGATAAAACCCTATATAATTTGGTGAGCATTTTCCTATCGGTAGCTATCAAAACACATCAAAATAAGGATTCTCAAGAATCTACGTAATAAGACTCAATAGTGTTATACCAAAATACAACTCCACTGCAATACATGCTACTAATAAATAAGTATCCTTTCACAGTTTGTAAAAGAGAGTTAAAGCAATCAAACTTACTGATATTTTTGACAGAGAAAAGAAGAGAAACAGCTACCTTCAGAAAACTGAAGGGAGTCATATTGTAGATGGTTCAAGCCTATTGTCAGCTGCTCCAGAGGGTAAGATTAGCACTAACAAGATGCAATTTCAGGGTGTAGGTACAGATTAAATATTAAGAAAAACCTGTACAAATGAGATATTAAGAAAAACCTGTTAACAATAAACACTGTCAGTCAGTGGAATAGGCTGACCTGAGATGCTTTCTTCCCCTTCACTGGAGGATTACAAACAGGTTAGATAATTATTTTAGGGGGTGCAGTAGTGAATCCTACAGTGTGCGGGGGATTGGATTTGATCTTTAGGTCCTTTCCAACTCTGAGGCTCAAATATATTTTTGAACCCAACATTTTACAAGGGTAATGTACAGGAAAAGATTTTTCTTTAGAACTGAAGAAACAGGAACTTACCTAATAAGTTCCATTTAATAACTATTCTCATTTACTTTTAACTTTTTTCTAATTTTTAGAATGTACAAATTCTGTGGAACCTACTAGTTATTTGATCACTAAAATAATGTAGATTAAATACATTAAAACCTCAAAATATTATCTAAATAGGGTGTTTTAGAAAAACTTAAGAGGCCATTGTACTAATTATAATAGATCTGATTGAAATTCACAATCTGATAATAAATAGCACTGCAGTATATACTATATAAAATCTCTGCATCTCAAAGTTACTATTGGTAATCCTCAATTTACAATCACAATTGAGCCCAAAATTCCTGCTGCTAAGCAAAACATTTGTTAAGTGAATTTCGCCCTATTTTACGTCCTTTCTTGCCACAGTTGTTAAGTGAATCACTATAGTTGTTAAATTACTAACATGATTGTTAAATGAACCCCGCTTCCTCATTGACTTTGTCAGAAAGTCGCAAAAGGTGATCACATGATCTTGTCATAAATATGAGTCAGTTGCCAAGCATTTGAATTTTGATCACGTGACCATGGGGATGCTGTGTGAAAAACAGTCATATCGTAAGTAACTTTTTTCAGTGCTATTGTAACTTTGAATGGTCACTAAACTAACTGTTGCAAGTCGAGGACTACCCATGCGTCCTAATCTTTAAGAATTACCTCTATATTTCCAAAGAAATTATAAATAGTTCAGAATAACAACATTAGTGATACAAAGTAACACAAATCCCATGTGAACATAAGAAAATGTATGTATATTTTCTGGAATTTGTAGACAATTGCTATGTTTATGGCCTTGTGCGCTCTGAAGCAGCTTTTTCTCTTTATTTCAAAATTCTGAACTGTATTATGCATGTAAGTGTGTACAAAAACACAGCCACATCAGCTGAACTGTTAATATAAAATAATGCTGTTTACCAATGTGTGTATACACCCACATATACAAAACAACATACTCATCCTTGCAGGTGGATTCCTTGATGTGACTTAAGCCATTATGTCAATATGGATTCAAGCCAATCAAAAGTTTTCTCCTTTCACGTGGCTATGACACAGGAATAATAATTATTAATCTAGTTTAGGGACATATTATATATGATAATATGTGAATGAATGTATTTTTAGACTGCTTTTAATCTTTTATACCGTTATACTGTTTTATACGATTTTGTTGTTGTGAGCCGCCCGGAGTCCTTCGGGAGCGGGTGGCATATAAATTGAATCAATCAATCAATCAATCAATAAATAAATAAATAAATAAATAATGTTGATTCTTTAAGAACTATAAAAATGGCAAATATATTCAGATACTGAGACAAGATTGGAGACATTGTTCAAAGGGAAAAAATCAAAACACTCTATTGGGCATCTGCCTATTTGTTCAAGGATTGCATTTATGTGATTTCCACTGGTTTTTGAATCATATGGTTTTCAGATCTCCCACATATCAAAATGTAGAATAGCGACATTAAAAAACAAATAAAATAGCAAAATATGTATGTATGCTTTGTTAAATTAATCAATAATAGTCTTTATACTTATTTAGTACCTATATACTAACTTAAATTGTAAGTCACCATGTTTAATTGTGTTAATAAATTAATTTATCCATTAATTCAAAAATAAATGTAAATTATACCATATTTTAAACAAGACATAAAATTGGGAATCACACACTTAGGACTGAAGAGAAAATACCAGCTGCCCTGACCATCTTAGCTATAGTCAGTAATAGGAGGCATCTGAAACCCAACAACCTTGCAAAGCCACAGTTTTATTTTAAACCACAGATGGTCAAAGACATTGATCTTTCTTGTTGTCTAAGGATATTGTTAAAACTGGCATCATAAATATATGTTTACAAAAACACAGAATTATTAAATTCTACAAAACGTATTTTTAAAACTAGAGCCCAAGTTATAAAAAATATAACGCACATATAGGAGAACCGCGGTAGAAAGAAATTAAGCAATTTTAATTCAAATGAGACATTCCAGAATGTCTAACCCTCTTACAGCAACTTCATACTTTAGTTCAGGATGTTCTTAAAGTGTTCCACAATTCAGAGCAAGCAAGTGGTTACCAGGGAAGCTAGTAAATCACCTGATTCCATTATAAAATCAATTACTGCAGCACATTTCTTTTCCTACACAACCTAGAGATAGCAAAAGCATATTAGATAGCTGCTGCAAGGTCAAGAAACCTAAAGGCACTTTAAAATGTGGCTTATATTTAGCTCAACATTGTACTCATATTAAAGGAAATATTTTAAATAAATCTAAATAATTACCTTCTTTGGCTGATTAGGATATTTGATGGATAATCTCTGCAACTGGTCTGATGTATGGCTGCAAGATAGGAGATCCGAGCAGCAGGTCGAACGGCCCAGCCTCTTCATTAAAGAAGAAATAATGCTGCAGCCACAGCCACACATTGACTTGCTCATCAGATGAGTTTATTCCTTAAGAAATCAGTACCGGTACTGGCCCATAAACAACCAAAATTGGCTGACTGCCTCATTCTGCAGCTTTCTGGCAAAAATTAATACTGCAAAAAAAATTTTAAAAGTGGTTCTCTAAAGCTGATGCTAGCCACTCTCTCTACGCTAAGCAAAGCTTGCAATTTTAAAGTGCCTTTTACAACTACACTTCCATGAGAAAAGCAATTTTGATAATGTCTACTGCTTTGTAAAAGAGCTATTAACTAAAGTAACAGACACTATACACTAAGTAGTTTGTTGTTTTGTAGCTTCATGTCTGCAATGACATTCTCTGTCCAAGTTATTCCCGCTCTGAAAGCTCAGCCCTTTAGCAGCCAACAGAAAATAACCACGCCCTGTTCTGTTCCCATATTTACTATGCAAGATCCGCCTAATATCGAAAAAAAATATTATTTGGCATTGGTAGGAGTAGAAACCATGAGCATTTTAAATTACAATTGAAATATGATTTGCAAGAACACCTGCCATTTAAAAGGATTTAATAAATAGGATATCTATAAATTACTATACACTTAGAGTGATTTTTTTTGCTCTATTAAAACTTTGAAGTTCTGCCTTTGTTACAAACATAACTGTACTTAAATTAAAAAGGAGAAAGCTATTTTCTAAACATAAAGCTGAACAAAGAGACAACTTAATGCAAGACAACACAATAACAAAGAGGGAAACAAATTTCAGCTAAAGTAAACCCGAAGCAATTAAAAATAAAATCCTTGCAAAGAAAATATTGTATTGTTATGCAATGCCAACTTAGACATATGCTTGCAAACTAGTTCATTCAAGTTGGAAAGAAAAGTAAATAAAAACAAAATGTTTGTCCTTTATATTCAAAAGCGCTGATAAAATATTTAAAAAGTGGCCTAATTAACAATAATTTTTCAAATTTCACTTAAGTGAATTACAATGTAAAATAAATGCATACGGAAAACTTGAAGCAGTACTAAGTGAAAAACCCTATATACTAAAAGATGGCATGCTGTCCTTCAGCTTTTAAAAGCAATGCATTTATTTCGTTTAATGCAGCATACATTAAAGCATTTGCAAAGAGCACACTCACATTAACAAAGATGCTCAACCCAACTATAGTATAATCCGACTTGAAATAATTGTCATTTACACTGATAGCATGATTAGCAGCGACCTACAAAACCTTAGTCATCAGGTAATTTAATAAGCAAGGGGCAGGACAGCAGCTTAAGGACACATATTTAAGCAAAACTTCTTGTTTTCACTCTGCATCAAAAGCTATATTTGTTCTGCCTCCTCCCTCCACAGAGGCTGGTTACAGCTATATTGTGCCAGCATTGCTTCTTCCTTCAACCTTGCTCTGCCCTTTTGATATTCACATTTTTATTCATTCATTTTCCAGTAATATTTAAATGCAAGCAGCCAGTGCAAATTAAATAAAAAAAACCTTTTTGTATAAAAAGATTCTGCATGCAAACAAGCAAATAATGCAGTAACCTTTTACTCGCCTGCTGGAGGTACTGTCTGCTGCATAGAATTTTAAATCCTCATCTGCAGATGCAACTGAGCTGGTATTGCCAAGGACTCTGCTCTTCCTGTGCTGATTCTACACAGCTATTCATCAGAGAAAAAACATTACAGGGAAAATGTAAAGTAATATTAAGTGGAATCACTCAAGATGACATGGAACAGGTCAACTTTGAAAAAGTCAACTGCATCTTGTGTAGTCACGTTAGTGAGCTAATGAAGTATTATTGCTTATGCAGGTTTGCACTGATACGCACATGAAATCACGGCAAGCTAATAAAAAAACATAAGCAGAATTCAAGTTCATTGATCATCCTTCGCCTGATAACTTAAAAAGTGTCTTTTCTTGCACCGACCTCTCAAAGGAAAAATTTCATGACTGTTTTCCACAGTCACCTTTTTCATGAATGTCCAGACTGTGCATAATTCTAACAAATACAATTAAAGCTATCCCGTGCAATTTCAAAAGACCTTTTCTAACTTGGGTTTTAGCTTGCAAATAACCACTACTACCATAGAATTTATTTACAAAAAGAAAACCAACAAAAAACATATACCTGATACCATGGTTTAAATGAAAATATAAGGATCAGTTTGTACTGGGCCAGAGAAGGCAACGTAAGTTTCAGGTTTTTAGGTTTTGGAAGATTGTAAAAATGTAGCTGTTGCTTTGAACACAGATACTGAATTGAGATGAAAATAATCCACTTAATAAGGCTGCTTCATCAACTTCTTTATTTGTAATTTTTCCTCAAGAAAATCAGGTTTAATGTGCATGAGATCCAATGCCATTTTAATGGCATCAACTTGTCTAGTTAAAATAGAAACGCCTTCTAATCTATACTACATACAATTCAAGATTACTAGTTATAATAATTTTGGGCTATACTGAATATAAAAGATATAGCTATTCAATGAAATTTACATTTCCCCTAACAGGAATGAAAGATTAGCAATTAAGGTTGTTATTCATTATTTATGTGCTTTCCCTCTCACCTCATGTCAGTCTCCTTAATGTACTATTGATTCTCAAGATGCATAAAGATGGAGCCAGTGACAGACCACACATCGGAAACCATCCAAGAAATAAAGCAAAGTGATGGCTTACATAGATATCTTCACAAATAATTTGAGAGACATAAAATCTGAGTGACAAACATACAAATAACACTGTTTTGAAGCAAATACTAAATATGAACCAGTTTTTTTCTAAAGCAATTAGATCATCAATATCACTAAATGAAACTTTTAAACATGACTTGTTGAACAAGAAACAATGTGCTACTTTAATGCTGAACCATACTCAGTAAATTCACACATCATACTAAACCAAAATAACAACCCATTCTAGCTTACTACAATGTATGAACCAAGCCATTAACTGCATAATGAATCTACTTCAATATTTAAAACAATTCTTTTAAGACAAAAAAACCTTATATTTATAGTTATTATTACATCTGCTTATGCATTAATATCATTTAATATTAAGATTTCATTATCACAAATGTGAGTAATCTCATAACTTTACAAATTATGAGATATGTGTGATAACCATTTTGGATGTAAATATGTTATGAATACTGAAACATTAATGTATGTGTATTACAACATAAAATGATTCAACCAAATTTCATAAAATCGGCTAAAAATCATCATCTTAACTGTTACAAAATATTTTAGAAAAAATACAGGTAGTTCTCCACTTACAATAGTTCATTTAGTGAATGTTCAAAGTTACAACTGCACTGAAAAAAGTGACTTATGACATTTTTCACACAACCATTGCAGCATCCCCATGGTCACATGATCAAAATTAAGATCCTTGGCCACTGACTCGTATTTATGATGGTTGCAGTGTCCCGGGGTCATGTGATCACATTTTGTAACCTTCTGATAACCAAAGTCAATGGAAAATTCACTTAACAACTGTGTCACTAACTTAACAACTACAGTGATTCACTGAACAACTGTGACAAGAAAGGCTGTAAAGTGGATCAAAACTCACTTAACAAATGTCTCACTTAGCAACAGAATCTTTGGGCTCAATTGTTTTGAAAACAAGAACAATCAATGCAATTTCTATCCCATGCTGCTGCTTGAACGCTGATTGGAAAGAATTTAGGTTGTTCACTCTGCCAACAACCTTTTCAACAACCTCCCAAAAATAAAAGATTGGACACTATGCAAGAGTTGACCAGTAGAGTTAAATCTTTAGACCAGGGATCTTCAAACTTGACAGCTTTAAGACTTGTGGACCTCAACTCCCAGAATTCCTCCTCCAGTCATGTTAGCTCAGGAATTCTGGAAGTTGAAGTCCACAAGTCTTAAACTTACCAAGTTTGAAGACCCTTGCTTTAGATAGTTTCTTGAGGAGATGCATTAATACCTTCTTCAAAGACATCAGCACTTTCCCCTCTCAGAGCAAGTCATTCACTACAGCCCAAATTTAGCCTATTGCCAGTGGTGTGATTCAACCAGTGCAACAACTGGTTCGCTGCACATGCGCATTGCTTTGTGAAAATAGCAAGAAAACTTATCTTTTACTGCAGCCGCAGAGACTGAAAACAGCTGAGGCGCAGCAACCCATGCTGCCGCACCCATCAGCTGGGCTTCAAACGAAGGAATAAAGGTCAGTATAGTGCAGGGGCGGGTGGGCCCAACTCATCTCCGACAGAACCGGTTCACTCGAACCGGTAGTTCCAGAACTATCGGTTTGCCTGAACCGGTGAATCCCACCCCTGCCTATTGCCCTTAATTACAAGTCAGGTAACTCCCTGCCTACCAATCAGGATGCCAGTAATCTCTTTCCACTTTAGCTGTTCTTCATATTCAGAATCCTCTCTCCTTCTCATTTTTCCACTCACTTCCCCATCACCCATCCAATCTTCCACCTTGATCTCCTATTTCTCCCATACTTTCAACAAGATTTTCTCTCTTTTTCTTTTTTCATTCCAGCATTATTCTCTAATTTAATCCTTCAGCCTAGGTTCCTGCACTTTCTTCTCTCTTATTTATATAATTCCAATTTCTAATACAGTCTTTTTAATCTGGTCACTCCCATTCTCACCTTCAACATAGTCCTTCAATTTAATTTGCTCCAACTGAGCCCTCCAACATAGCCCTTCTCTCTGATTTTCTCCACTGTTGACTCCGTCTCTCTTCCCACCCAAACTACTTTCACACTGAGTGCCTGCATTCAATCTCCTAACTGGCTGCACTAAAGTTTTTCTCAATCTTTCCTAAACTGAACCAAAACGGTTTACAATCTCTTAACATTTTTTGGCTTTTCTCTAAACAGCACTACAAGTTTTAATGGCAACCAATTTGACTTCCATCTTCCATCTTTAAGTCCATAGATCTCCAGACATATGTACCCACAATGGTTCTGCAAAAGGTAATTTCCATTTTTGCTTTTCTGCCATGCTTCTGCTGCAGAGTTCACATAGTACAATTTTTGGACCCTGATCATTGTCTCTCCAGCCTACACCCATTCTGTCTAATTCCACTATCGATTAGGTTAGCTCAGTCTCAGTTTACCTCATTTACTTACTTCTCTTTTTCTCAATATCCATTGCAAATACACTACTTAACTATCATTCTGTAATATACTTCTTCTTTAAAAAAATTCCTTATCTTTAATCTCCAAAATATACCCATGTAACTACCTGATTAAAAAGACTTCCTTCTCTTCGGGATTAATATAGTTGCCAATTGGATTTTTTAGAATATAATTTTCTAAAGAAATACAGAGAAATATTATATCAGCAGACCTTTAATTTATCAAGAAGGCCTTTAAATCCATATTTTGTCATTTTTACTTTTTCAGTCATGAGCCACAGTGGTTAGACTGCAGTACTGCAGGTTATTTCTGCTGCCTGCAATTTGGCAGTTCAAATCTCACCAGGCTTAAGGTTGACTCAGCCTTCCATCCTTCGGAGGTGGGTAAAATGAGGACCCAAATTGTTGGGGGCAATATGATGACTCTGTAAACTTCTTACAAAGGGCTATAAAGCACTGTAAGGCGGTATATAAGTCTAAGTGCTATTGCTAGTGCTATTTATGTTTTTCCTCCCCTCCAAAAAAGTTTGCACTTGAGCATCCTCAGAAGTGAAGACAACTGCAAATAAGTCATTGAGTTTCTGTGCAATATTCTTATATTTTGTTTATAATCTCACTATAAGATATATATGTGAGTGTGTGTGTATGTGTGTGTATACACACACCTTTCTTATAGTCTCCCTGTTTCCCCTAGAATATAAAGTATATTTAGTTGCTCTTAACCAAGGTAATCTTCATTTATCATCCACTCATTCAGCAACTGTTCAAAAAGTTGCAATGGGGCGGAGTGAGGGATGTTTATGACAGCTTATTGTAACTGAGGCCATATAATGTCCACATAGTGCTGTGGTTACAATCTGGCTGCTTGGTAAGTGGCTTGCCACATTCCATGGTTACATGATTATTTGCAACCTCCACAGCCACATTCTGGCAAGCAAAGTAAATGGAGAAGCCAGGAGGTTAGAGACTCACTTAATGATAGCAACTGCCAGAAGTGCTATCGTAGGTTGATGCAATCACATGATGTTAATGCCTTACAACTCAGCGTCGGACTTCCCAGTCCCAATTACCACCAGTAATCAAGGACCATCTGAATCATTTGCCATATCAAAATCAACTTTTTAATATTCTTTATTACCAATTTGCGTTGCTTTTGGTCAAGTTTATATTCTAGTTTTTAGTTCCAGTTTTTAAAGAAAATATTCTTTTCTTTGACAACTTTTTTCACTCTGTTCATTAATCATATTACAGTGACTTGGATTTGGTTTTTGAAATATATTTTCTAAATAAATTTCTATTGTTATGGTTGGAATATTTTTCAGCCATTATAAAAAGACTTTGTTTTCTAGAATGTTTTATCATCGCTTTTTATTTTGAGAAAGTCTACTTTCTATGTTTAATTTTTTTGCTATTTCTTACCTTGTACCTAAATCCAATCTAATAACATCTTTAAAATGGGCTTTTTTGTCAAAACAATTAAGAATAGTAGCACAAGTGGCTGCAGAGCGAATTACAGTTAGCAGCTTTGCTAAAAGAAGATAAATGGCATCCTGCAGAAGGAAAAAAAATGCAATAAGCTAAAAATGAACAATGTTCTATCTTTAACTGGTTCTAAATTTGCCAGCTCAACTAATCCTGCCTAATGAAAAGGGTAAATAATTCTGGCTCCTATTTCATATTATAATAGATAAATTCCTTTTGATATTTAGATATTTATTTAGAATATTTAGAACCAATATTTGAAATATTCACACATGATTTTGGACTATTACATATATGTAAATTCCTCCAAAGGCATTATAATTATATTCTACCAGAAGATAACTGAAAACAGAGTTGGTCCAAGTCCAAGCCTGTAAGAATTTGAAGACCCTACTGAAACATTTGTGGGTGATATATTTAAGACGTTTAGCATTCAGAGGATAAAAATATAATATATGGCCTAACTGGTCTCTTCACAATTTTCAGAATTTTAAAAGCAGGTGTTGGTTTAAGAATCAAAAAGAGTGAATATATTTAAAACATGTATATACACAACAAATTCCACTATACAAACATAAATGTCTTAAGACACTTAATTTTTAAACAAATATTTAGCTTCTAAGGTTGAAATGTAAAAGCATTTGAAGATTCATCTTATATTTTACATGTCTGTCAATATATTGCATATACATCCTTATTTGGTGAGATGTAGCAATGATGTATTGATTTATAACTTAAGTCTCTAGAATAGAGATTCTAGAGGTGTATGGAAGATTTCAATGGTGAGAGGGGAAAAATGGTAACAAGCTTGAATTAACACAAGAAAACAAATAGATATATTCCGTACTTGCGAAATTAAGGAGGAAGAATGTACTACATCTGAGAAGACGTAGTCTGATGGAGTGGAGTAGATTTGAAAATTACATACAGGGAACAAAGATATGGATTTATAATGAATACAAAAAGTAACATGCAGTAAGTATTATATGATATCATTAGACTGCTGTGAATACATATAAAAATGAGAAATCAGATGAGAGCTGACTGTTCCATTTCATAAAATGATAATAAATCAAATGAGCATTTTAGGGCGTTGAAATTGAATTTTGGGGGGAAATTGTGAAACATTTTGTGTGATGTGACCCAGGCTAAAAGATTATTCTGTTAGGTGATATAAATGGACTGAAAGAAATTTAATGAATGTACAAAAACAGTGACCAGTCTTTCAGAGATCCATGAATGAATAAGATGACTGATGATCATCAGCTTTACAAAACAGCCTGTTTTCAAATATCTACTTTAAGAATAAGTCTATTCATGCATGGAAAAGCAATCAATGAAAAAAAAACATGCGTTTTGGTTATTTATGATAAAAGACTGAGAGAATTTGTGAAAGATACAAGAGTAATGAGATATTCTAAATGCTGATAGTGTCAAAATGGACACAGAAGAGAAGAAAGAAAGGTGAAAGAAATGAAAGCAGGATGACTGCAGGAAGAAAACAAATAAGTCCTATATTAAAATATTATTACTAGACATATTAATATCAACAGAATGAATAGGTATGAGGAAAAAGATGCTGTGGATTGTATTTGAAATAGAGTAAAAAGCATGGTGTTATGAATACCACTTAAGTATGCTGGGAATATAAAAAAGAATGCTTGATGAAGCAATGAGGTAAAAAGATTGTAGATGAGAAAAAAATACACATCAGATAAAGATTGCTACAAAAAAGTAAGCATAAAAGATACAATATGTATACAGAGAAAAAGATGGTTGTAAGAATGGAGTCAAAGAGAATAAAAACAGTTAAAGAAAGTGGTACTGACTGAAATAAAAAAAATTCGAATTAGATAAAAAAGGCTAAGCAAGGAGTCTTCAGCAGAGTGAATGAAATTAAAAATAAAACTAATAAAATGATTTCACTTGAAAAGAGGGACTGCTAGAAGCAAACATGGTTTGCAATTATATAAAAAGTTGAAGTATATTAAAAGTACATTAGATTTAGCTATCTTCCTGTTGCTTTTATCTGACATGTTTATTTTATTTTGCTTATTATTTCTTAAAACGTTTTTGCACTCTGCAGAATATCATTTGTTCCAAAAGGAACAGAATGAAGGAGTCCTGGTGGTGCAATGATTAAAGTGCAGTACTGCAGCCAAATTCTGCCCACAGCCTGGAGTTTGATCCTGATGGGGCTCAAGTTTGATTCAACCTTCTATCTTTCTGAAGTCAGTAAAATGAGGACTTAGATAGATGGAGGCAATATGCAAATAATGCTGACATTGTAAACCACCCAAAAGTGCTATAAAAACACTATGGGGCGGTATATAAATCTAAATGGTATTGCTATGTATAATGCACTGAAATTCTTTAAAGGGTAACAAGGAGCATATAAATAAGTGACATGACTAATAAGTTAACAAGCTGGAATATGGACAAAATAGCTGAAGGAAACAAGAAATTAGAGTGCATTTAAAGAGAAAATGTGTATATACAAGAATTGAAGAAAACGAAAACCAAAGCTTAATGCTAAAAACAATCCAGTAATTCTGGACAACAGTTATTATTGGACTAGCCAGTAACTTTTCCTACTTTCATACGTGAGGTTTGTTGAGAGATTTAAAAAATGCACTGTAATATAATGTAATATTAGCAAGCAACACGCTCCCTCCTCCTTTTAATCAGAAATTGACTTAGTATTGCCATGCATTGCTGCCATATTAATGGCAACTCTCTCAAGTTACAAACATAACCTTTCTGAGGCATTATTGACCATATAATCTCAATCCATAAAGAAGTGGAGCAGGATGAACAAGACGAACCATGTTCTCCCACTCACTGATAGACCGATAGTGTGTTATAGGCTCACCTTCCCAGAGAGGACAACAAGAATGGTAATGGAGGAATGAGAACCCTTCTCCTTTCTTCCTCTTTGCTTTTATATGCAGAGGCTACATAATATAATAACAATTCAGAATAACTATAATCATATTTAAATTCTGCATAGGATGCTATTGCTTGAACATAGAAGCTATCTTGTAGTCAATAGCATACATTTTCCTCTGTACTGTATTGTTTTGGTCAAAAGTACATAAAGAAATGCTAAACTACTATGGTCATAACTGTCAGTTTCATGGAACTCTAAATAAAATAACTTTCCTCAAATAAATTATAGTTTTCTTGCATACTTTCATGGGGATAATTCAAATTAAACATTTCTGGGTGACCAAATATAATTTTGCATTTCGTATCCCTCTATATTATTAACATTCATTTTTCTCTTAAAATCTAGATGTATTAATAATATCTAAATTTTCATAATTAATCATTATGTTTCTTTGAGAAGATAGCCCATTTATAAAGTCACTAGTTCTGCCTGTCTCTTTCAGTATGAAAGGCAGTAAGATCAGAAAATTAATCATATGTGTAACAATTGCAGGATGTTCAGAATTTAGAACATTAAAATAGTAGAAATTATAAAGTGTTAAAAATATTTTTGCATTAACATTTGTTTTTGCAGAAATTATTTCTCATTAAAAAGGAAACATTTTCAAACAACTCACATTTAAATATTTGTATATTGATAACTGCAGTCCAGTCCAAAAAAAGTAGTATCTTATTTTATCAAGTTATCTGTAGAGATTGAGACATTATTAATACCAAGAAAATATATTCCCCCTCTCTCCCCTCCAACCCCCATCCCTAATTCCCTAAGTCAATCTAAATGGATATCCTGATCAATGGTACTGAAAGCCATCGAGAGATCAAGAAGAGCAAGGATGGATGCACCACCTTCATCCTGCTCCTACCACATATTATTTAAAAGTACAACCAATGCTGTTTTTTCCCCATATTGGGGCCTGAAACCTGAGTGAAAGGGTCTGGACAATCCATTTCATTCAGGATTCTCCGGCGTTTGCAATGCCACTATCTTCTCAACCACCATGCCTAAAAAGGAAAGGTGGGAGCCTGGACAAAAATTGTCCAGAGCAACAGTGAAGACTTATATCACCCTTGTTTTAAAGAAGCCAGACACATCCTTTCCCTCAAAGATGAATTCACCATCAGTCGGACCCACCCACATCTCCTCCTGAGTGGACTTTGACGTTGTTTGCTTTCTCGGGACAAACAGGGTCAAATTATTCCAAGATAACTGGGTCAATGGCAGGCTTGACATCCAACTGGGAATAAAATCAGGCAATTTTAGCTGCCAGATGCACAGAAAATTCCTCTACGTGGTCCTGAAAGTAGGCCTCTAGGCTGACCTTCCCCCAAAGGGCTAGGGTGATCCTAAATAGGCCCACTGGGTGATATGCTGAGGACATAACAAAAGCAGAGAAATACTGATGTTTCACTGCTCTTCCCACCATGTGGTAGGTGTTAATAGCAGCTCTAGCTTGTACCCAATCAGACTCATATCCTGTTTTTCTCCAGCAAAGTTCTAGAGATGTCTCTTGATCTTTTTTAACCCCCTCAACTCCTCACAGAGAGTACTGGGAGTGATGCGACAAAAGAGAGGTTGTACACACACAATTCTGTCCAAGGCTCCAGGTCCCTATTTTAGGCAGCAGCCAGGCTATCCACAGGACTGTGCAGATCATCAGATACTAGCCCCAGCTCCCTTTGAAATCCTATCAAGTCTGTCAGTTGCCAGAGACTAGTTGATTCTGGATCACTTTTGAACAGAAAAAGTCCTTTCATTCCTAGGGTCAGAATGCTGATAATCCTAGAATTATCCCAGAATAGATGATTGTGTGTGTGTGTGTGTGTGTGTGTGTG
>JANHJO010006180.1:202703-217414 GCA_032468235.1 Pseudoxyrhopus heterurus | reverse complement strand
TGCTGAGAATCCTAGAATGATCCCAGAATAGATGATTGTGTGTGTGTGTGTGTGTGTGTGTGTGTGTGTGTATATACACACATACATATGAATATATCTGTCAGTTAATATACTCCTGTGCCTTAATACAGACACAAAAATACAACTGAAAGCCAAAATGCAAAGTTAATGAACCCATAATGAACAAGCATTAATCACTGTTAATTCTTGCCTTATTATCTACTGCATTCCTGAGTCAATGGCTTTCCATCTAAAACAGGGGTATCAAACTCAAGGCCCACCTGTCAGATCCAACCCAGGGGGTGCTGAGTTCTTGCCCACGGAGCCGCCCTGGAAACAGTGAAAGACCAAGCCTCTGCCAGCAAAAACGGAGCTCGGGAAGGTTGCAAGCAGCCCTGCTGAGCTCTGTTTTCGCTAGTAGAGGGTAGCAGGAGGCCATTGCAGCTGGAAACAGAGCTCGGGAATCCATTTTCACTGGCAGAGTGCTTGGGCCGACACGAGTGACATTGAGCTGGCCACGCCCACCCCGGCCACACCCACCCCAACTGCCTGAGGTCAAGCACAACCCTGATGCGGCCCTCAATGAAATCATTTGACACTCTTGATCTAAAGCCTCGGTACCTAATTTCTCTTTACTTTCAAATTCCATCACTTTTCGTCTACTATCACTTGCCTTTCTGCAGCTATTGACAAATCCTTCACCCAAGCTATGCTCATCTGATTTCAGTTAGAACCAAAGAAAATATATTACCCCAAACCAAGTTGCTGTTCAATGGAACCATTCCCATTTATGCAGGAATATAAAATAAGATTTAAAGACTAGTAAAAAATACCCTATTTCCTGAACACAAATTTCAGATATCCAAACTGATTCTCATACAGGCTACTTCATACAAGCATTTACACGAATATTCCAATAAGTGGGAAAGGTGGGAATGAAGAAGAAATTCTTCAACCATTCTCAGAATAGGTTCTATTTTAGAAAAGGGACAACCTAAGTAGCTGGTTCTAAAATGTGTAAGGGTTCGGCTTGGGAAAACGAAAAGGAGCCTGCTATACTTCCTCCTCTCTAACTACTGTTGTATATTTCAAAGTTCAACTGAGTGCTCAGCTGAAACCTAGCCCATAAACAATCAATAGGACACAAAATGTGGGCTATTATCTATTCACAACCATCTCTGGTAATAACGCTAATTGACATTAAGCAACTTGAAATGTGTGTATATGCACCACCTTTTAATTCTGCACTTTAATTATTTGGGTGAAGGGCTGTTTTGAAGAGCTATGGAAGCACCCAGCCATTTATGGCTTATCTTCAGAAAAAATAAGCACAATTGATAGTTCTTGAATGGGAGGTCACTATGATAAAGCTTCATGAAAAAAATATCTCTGTACTATTTTTGAATTCATTTCTAGCCATTTGATAGTGATAGCAACATTTCAATTTAATTTCACAGTATAATTTGTGAAAATTCTTCATCGAGGACACTAATTTAGTACAAAAGCTATATAACCTATGTTATTATATATAACATTATTTTCAGCTATATAAATTTCGTTGTGTTTTGAATCCAAGAGTAACAATTCATGGATGAAATATAAATTAAATATGAAGTTAAATTTTTAAGCAGGTCCACTAAAAGACAATTAATGCTGTATTTTAAGGTTACATGCTGAGAACCAAACAAGAGCTTATCTGAACACACAAGCTATGAAGGCATTGCAATTTTCCTTGCGTACTTCTGTTCTTCACAAAAAAACTTTTTATTGTGCTTTAGTAGAAGGTCAATGGCTATCACTTCACTACTTGAGCACAATAGTGAATTGAAATAAGAACTCATTGCTGTTTGGACCGACAAAGCTACCAGTATGCCTAAGCCAATAAAGCGATTTGTTCATTAAAGCTACTAATAAAGCAACCTTTTGTTAGTCTATGAAACATCAGAAGCATCAGAGAATGCATCAAACTGCAATATTTCTGGCTTTCCCACAAAGTCTAGAAATGTCTCTTAAAGTCTTAGTATTTTTATATAGGTTGAAAACGTAACCAATTCCCTACTTTTTCCAGTTTATTCATAACTAAAAATCAAACTCTATCCTTACAATCACTACACATTAAGAATGTACTGTGCTTTTAACATTAATCGCAAAATATGTAAAAATATAAAACTGGTCTGCAAAAATAAAAAGACTGAAACAAATTTAAGTGAGACATTAGTCCTACTGTGATGGTACTTCACAAAGTTTTACATGTCTGTTTACTAGTCCAAGAGGCAACAGTCAACAGGATTCATTCCCATCACTGAAACTGAAACATAGCAGAGTTGCCCTTTTTTGTATTGAGTTATGAGACATAAAACTGCTCTAAATCTCATTTTCCCTTTCCTTATGCATTTTTTCATCTCACAGTTAACAGTTCATTTTAAGTTCAGCATTACAAATTTCAAGTGTCCATTCTAAAATAGATTAAAGTAACATCCCAAACTATCAAACATCTCTTCTTCCTTTCATGTATTAAATATTTTAATTAGCAATAATCCTATGCTAATGAAATATCCAAAATATTTGTATTATTGTAATGCGCTCTACATGGGGCTATCCTTGAAGATCATTCAGAAGCTACAGCTGGTGCAGTGTGTGGCACCGTTGGTAGTTTTGTGGCTTGTAACACCAAGAATGGCACTTGTAACACCACTGCTCCACAAGCTGCATTGGTTACCAGTCTGCAGTCTGCGGGTGCAAATCTGTGGGTGCAATTTAAGATGTTGGTGATCACCTTTAAAGCCCTTCACGGCATGAGTCCAGGTTACTTGACGGACCGTCTCATGCCACTGGGATTGGCCCAACCCACTTGTGCCGGCAGAGAAGGCATGCTGCAGGTCCTGTCAGATTATTCCAGCTGGCAGGGTCCAGGATGAGGGCCTTCTCTATTGTTGCTCCTGCCCTCTGGAACATCTTGCCCCCTGATGTGAGGTTGGCCCAAACCTCCTATCTTTTTGTAAGAACCTGCCAGTCAGCTTGGGGCCCCAGCAGAGTTTTTAATTGTATATGTGTAGAAATATTTTTATGACTGTAAGCCACCCAGAGTTACCCTATCATAAGATGGGCAGCAAATAAATTTTATAAACAATAATAAAAAATCCAAGAGAAATAATAAACAATCAGAAATATAATATAATATTTGATTCTTAATACAGAGAAATGCTGCGAGTCATGCAGTCATTTGTTGCATTTCAGTTCAAATGTAAGAAAAAAGGTCTGCTTAATTGCTCTTTGTAATACTTAATATAAATATAATCTCAACGCATAATATATCCATGGAGCTAGGGCAAGCTAAAATTTTGCCTAAATCACTTGAAAACCTCTTTTTTTTCTTATCTATCAAAAAACAGCCAACACAAATATAGTGGAGGACACATACAGTATCAACAATCCACTTCTGCAAATCAAGATATTTCTCATTTCTAAGGTTGAATAATACTTTTACAAATGCTGGTATGATGAATTTCATATAGTAGGAATACAGCAAAAGAATATACATATCCTTACTAACGATTATTATAGTATAGCTATACTAGACTAGCTACAAAAGAGAAAATTTAGACATATGTTGCTTTCATATTCACACTATTTGTGTTTGGGTCATCAGAAGCAACTTCAAAACTTATACCATCACAGCAATCCTTTCATCTAATAGATGAGCATAAAAAAAATACGAATTGCTGACAATAGCAATCCCACTCTCCCATTACGTGGCAGGATTCACTAGCTGGCATTTCGAACTCAAGATAATTATAAATAATGACATGATAGTGTCTTGGCATGAACCTTTACAGTGGCTTCCCATCAATGAAAAAACAGCCCAGTCTCTACAACTTCAGAAAACTGGATATGCAGCATTTTTAATTCCATCACAGCAATGTCAGGAATAGATTGGCTCAATTGCCGAACAAGGAAAATGTTTTGGAATCACAGGCACAGAATAATGTAAATCCAAAATATGGAGGAACCCACTTATTATATGTCGATGCATATGCTTGTATCACGTTTACGGCTTTTTTGAGAATAGTGGTAAACAATAGTTAAATATTCAGCAATGATTTATTATTAGAAGTATCCTATGTCAGCACAAACCTTAAGTGCTTTTATTCCTTTCTCTTAAGCAAATACTGTATTAGATATTTTCTCAGAAGGGTTACAACTCTCCCCATTTAAGTCAAACCTAACAAACTATATATATACAGTATGACTGGATCTTCTAGTTACAGTGTGAGAGAACAAATAGTCGAAGAGAGTTCACGAGCCAGAGGATCCCTTATATGCTTCTTCTGTATATAAAATCATCCTTTGGAAGATCTTGTCCCCAGAATTAGGTTAAAATCTTCCTAAACTTCCGCAAGAGCTTAAAGACCTAGCTCGGCTTGGGGCACCAAAGGAGAGGCTTCAGAGATTAATAAAACAGATTAATATATAGATTAATATACAGATCCCATCTCTTCCCCTATCATCCTACTCTCTCCCTATCGTTTAGCTAAGGCTGTGTATTGTGTTTTGAATTTTATAGTACTTTATTATTATACAGATTTATCCTTTTAATATTGTAAGCCACCCAGAGGTACCCTATGGTAAGATGGATAGCCAATCAATCAATCAGTCAATCAATCAAAGGCCAGCAATACAGAAATTATAAATTGTATAAAAGGCAACCACTAAACTCCAAATAACAAACATTAAAAATTAGAGGAAGAAAAAGACATTGTCCAGTAAAATAAAATTTTGAGAAGCCAAATTTGTGTGGCTTGTGTGAGGGTGTGTTAACATTCATAGGTGAGCTTTACAAGAAGGAAAGCGATCTTCAATTTTGTTTTTGGTTTTGGGGGCATTTATTCTGACTTCACTATTTATAAAATCAAGATTTAGAATGCTTAGAATAATCAGCAGCAGTTATTCAGGGAAAGAGGTGTAATCTGTACCATAAGCTTTTAGAACAAGTGACTATTGACAGGGTGAAATCAAAATCCAAGTGTCAGTAGAAGATAAAAGCCTCAGTTACCTTATTTCAAAATATGAAATGAGCTAAACTCTTCACCGTTCTTAAACTTCTTTTTTGTTTGATTCTCACAATCAAAACAGACTGAAAAGAATGTTCAACTCATTGCTCAGAAAAATATTTTATCATTTTAGGAAGTAATTTTATCACAAAGTTTGAGAATAGTCTAAACCAATTCCTTTTTTCTACAGCTATTTCTTCCCTTGCCTCATCTTCAGTTTTCTCTTTTTCTGTTCCCTTTCAGTTATATAAACCTCTCCTCCTACCTCCAACCTTTTATCTTTTTTGATGTTTCTAATGGAACCAAAGAGAGGTATGTGTGTATACAATTAGTCCTCAACTTATGACAAAATTGGAACCAGATTCTTTTGAAATGCAGTCATTAAGTGAGGCATCACATGACTGTACCCAATTTTCTGGATTTTCTGCCAAGGTTGTTAAATGAAACATCACATGACCATGACTTAAAATCTTCCCTGGTGGTTTCCCCATTGACTTTGCTTGTCAGAAACCAACTGGAAGGATGCAAATAGCTAGCATGTGATCCTGAGATTCTACCACTTGCATAAATTCTACCACTTGCACTTGGATCATGATCATATGACTGCAGGGAAGTTGAGATGGTCATAAGTGTGAGGGCCGATCATAACTCACTTTTTTCAATGCTGTAATAACTTTGGATGGTCACTAAATGATTGTAAGTTGAGGATTATCTTTATCATGTCTCTTTTTGTGTGTGCAAGTGGATGTTTTCTGTGAAAAAGATAACAGAATATGCAGCTAGAGTTCTTATTTTTCAGGCAAGAAGTTAATTGGATTGTTTTTGAAAAGCCATTTCCAAAATAAAGTTGTTCTAAAGGACATCAGGATTGGGGGTCAAATGGATCTCAGGAAATGATATTGTTAACTTGGCTGCTTATAGAGAATGTATGGAAAATGAAGGCAGTTGGAATCAGGATCTCAGCTTAATATAAATTCAATGACATTTTAGATCCCTTGCTTTGCTTATTGGTATTTTACTATAGATATTTTACTATTTATATTTTTATTATCTTTTTTTAACTTGTCTTTTGTCTCTTTGTATTCTTTTTCTAAAATGTCTAAAGAAAGGGTGTCAAACTCACGATGACACGTTGTCATCACGTGACGTATCACAACTTTTTTCCTCTTCGCTAAAACGTGGGTGGGCGTGACCAGCGCATGACGCATTCAGGCCGTGGACCGCGAGTTTGACACCCCTGGTCTAAAGCAAAGAAGGAAAGAACAAACTTGTACTTACAGTGAACATGGTAGCACACAAATGATGGGCAAGCAATTAAATTTAAATACAGAGATTCTGAATTACTGTGCTACAGACAGTATTTCAGTAGGAAAGGCATTAATGGTATTATGAAGACAGTTTAAGTTTCATGCAGTTTTCATCAGCAATGCACTGGTCTTGTGAATCCTCAATATTTATGCACTTACAGTACTACACTAACTTAGATTAACTATTCAAATGGTCCCCAATCATTCTTATTTGCAGATAGTGATTACAGGAGAAATTTAGCTTTAAAGCTTTATATAACAGTTGTTATTTTAGAAAATATTTCTTTCATTAAAATGATTTGAAGGTCACTATCTCAATTTAAATACACAATTTTGTTACTTTCAATGCTATTTGAGACCATTTTTAAAAAAGCAAAAATAAAAAAATAAAAAAACATTTAGATATGTAGCTTATTTAACTAATTAAAGCCTACATTACAAACTAAATTTCAACATACCGTTTTTCTTATCCATCCACATCTTTTATCTCCTTTGAATCTACCATACTAATTCTTCTATAGATATCTACTATACTTAAAGCTGCAGTTTTAAGCAAAAATAAATTCCAACTTATAGTTGATGTTTCTGATCTTTTTTTACATTTGCACTTTTTCATAGTCAACTTCTTTTCTAGGCCTATCCAAACTCAGTGTGTGTGCTGTTCTTGGAAACTTCCAGCTTTTTTCTGAAAGCCATCTTGACTATCTTTTACCTTCCAGCAAATAAAAAATTAGGAAAGTCAAGTATGTTTTAAAACATGGATAAAAATATATCTACGGTATATCTTGAAGCAAGTGCAAGTAAAACAAAGTCCTTGACTGGCGGGATCTAAGAGGGCCTTCTCTCCTGTGGCCTTCGCCATTTGGAACATGTTACCCACAGAGGTAAGGTGGGCACCTATACTCTTCTGGTTTCCAGAAGTGTGTTAAGACTTGACTCTGCTAATTAGTATGGCAATATAAAAGTGTGATGCAACCCTGGTAAATAATAGTAAGGATATTCAATGCCCAGTCAAAGGGACAAATTAAGCTAAAAGACATGGCTTGTAACACATATATACTACAATTTAACTCTCCATCATACACTGCCCTTCAAACAGGTTTTGTGGCGTAACATATCACAGATTGTAATTTTCAGTTATCAGCACACAAAATCAAAATAAGCAGTGCATTTTGTTACTGAGGTACAAATAGTGCGCAGAAAAACAACGCATGTTCATTATTTTAGCATACTGTGCAAACACAATCACTGACCAATACTTCCCTGTGTAATATTGTATCCAAATCTTTAATACCTAGCTGATGAGTACTAAAGAAAAACTTACAACCTACTTTTAGCTGCCTGAGTTGAAACTGATGAGTTATTCAAGGCAAAAGTTCATGAGGTAAATAGCACCTAGCGATTGGACCATCTTAGAACAACTTTTAGGAAGCCATGATTTCATATTAAAAATGTAGATACACGAAATATATCTTTAATACTTTATTATGGAACATACTTCACTACTCTAAATTTCAATCCAGAGATACAGAATTCAGTAAAGTCAGTAAATATTCAGAAGACTAAATCAACAAACTGCAGAACAGCAAATAGCTAATAACAAATACCAACCTATTTTAAGTCATATCACAGATACATACACTTTGTGAAGAGACTAAAACAGAACAAATAATATGCACTTGCCATACAACACACATAAAGTTATGCTTTGGAGATATTGATTATACAAAATAATCCACCGTATTAATTTTTACTATACAAGTAACAGTTTTTCAAAGTAGCTTTTCCTTATCTCAAAATCATTGCTGAGTTTGAACAACTACCAATTATTTTAAATAGTATTTTCACATAAACTATTTATCAAACTGAATGCCATCTATATATGTAAAGGCCCTCAAGTTGCTTATTAGATTAGGATCTTATGTCTCTCTATAACTAACAGAGGATATTTATCAAATTTGAAAATATTTTAAAAAGATTCTGCCCATAGTAAACTAACATGAAAACAATTTCAGAACCTGAAGCCACTGATAATCTATCTACAACCTTTTTATCTACCAAAATACAATTTATTGCTTATAAGTACATTATTATCTAAGGATACCACTTTGCCATACAACCTCAACATCAATTAACATTTATAACAAGCTAGCAATCATACCTTTACTTGGATTTTCAATACACTTCAAGTGAAGCTGAAAACCATTCAGGAAAAAATCACAGAAAATGCAATCATGTTAAAGCAGAGTCACTCCCTAAGGATTCAAAAAGTACACAAAAAGTACACTTTAGAAAAAAATTATATGAAGTTTTTAAAATGTAAGCTTTCTACTGTGTACTCTGATCTATCAGTCTTAAAATAACTTTGAAGACATTTAATGAGAAATAGTCCAATAGTAAAAGATACTGTGCGAATAATTTTACTGCATGAAATAATTTTCAGGTATTTTAGTATAAGAATATACATACCACTATTCTGCTTATTCATCTCTTTTTCTGAACTCATTAGATCCAGTTGTGAAAAAAAATCAATTCCTGATCACTATAAGAAGTAACGGAAACTATTTCACTTGCCAAATTTCTCACTTATATACACAAGATATTTGCTTTGTTTAAAGAAGGAGGGTGAGTCCACATAATTACATAAACATCTCAGAAGCACCTTTCCATTTCAGATAACTTATTTTCTATATGGTGTATGTGAATGCACATTTTCTCCCATTCTTATACATCAAGTATTCAAATTGATTGCCAGTCTGATCAATACCTAGCCAACTATAAATATGTTTTACATATATTTATTATTTCAAATCCATCAGTGAATGGGAGAGGAACAGTTTCCTTCCTTCTGCAATACTCATAGATAATATAGATAAACATAATAGATAACATCTGTTTTAAGAGGCTTGAAAGATCATATAGAGCAGATTGGGGGGGGCAAGATAACAGAGAAGTTAAAAGGATAATTGCCACAAGTGTAAGAATTAAGCTTGCCCTTATTCTTTAGATAAACTCATAAAACTTAATATTGTTACCTTGAACCAGCCTAGGTAAAACAGGGATATGAAAAACAATATCCATAATTGCTCAGAAATAGTTAAATCAAAAAGGCAAGCTGCAAGTTTGTTGATAAAGTAACCTCTGAAAACAAGGACAAATTCAGATCAAGTAAAAAAAATAAAACTAATAAGAACTAATTAGAAGGATCTGGGAAAAGCATCTATTTCATACTTTCCAGGAAGTAATATGTATTTCACTATTAGTCTTTAACATTAAGACTGCAATAAAAATAATTTATGTACTTTATAAAAACTGTAACACACTCATTTCCATTATTTTCTGATGCAAGACTGGCAATTACACAAATATAAATCAAAAAATGTTTGTTTAGAAGCATGTTCTCTTAAATCCAGTAAAATTTATTATCTAAGGTACTCTTTTAGGATTACATGTATAATAAAGAGATGACAGAAGAGGCCATAACCTATTATTCCTTCCAGAGTAAACCAATTCATTCTTACATATATTCCTTCTGTAGTAAGCCTATAATTTAAGGCTTAACTTTTCTAAATAGAAAATATAAAAATATAAAAAATTAACTTTTGTATAGACTGTGTAGAATTTTTAAAAATCATTTTTATTCAAGCCCTTTCCATTTTCTATCAATAACTTATCTCAATAAAGTTTTAAAACTATGTTTTTTATAAAAAAATTTATATTGAACTACCATTATAATACTAATGAAACCACTACTGGATAAATAATGAAATATTTCAAATTAAAAAGGAATAGAAGTCCAATTGCCATGACTCAACTTCCACCCAATGTGGTTTTATTTTGACTCCGTATACTTATGTTTTCGTATGTATTGCAAACTCATACAATTGTGATTTAATAAATCATGGATAAGCAAACTAGACCTTATTTAATTATGTAAATGAAACTAAGTTTGCTTTTATGTAAATGCCTAAGTTCATTTAAAATCAGTGCACAGAAAATAGTATAATTGTAAAATGCTACGCAGAAAAAATAATCTATTCAGAGACATTTCCCACTGAATTTAGTAGCAATTAGTGAGAAGTAAATATATAGTCACCATTGTTTTTGTCGGCCCTTTCATTACCTGAGTCTTTACATACTATACATATAATCAGTATACACCAAACACTTCATAGGTATCTGTTTTCAGAAGAGCATCGTGTCAGTTGAAACAAAAGCAAAGTTCTCTGTCAACCTTAAGACCAGCAAATGTATTATGGAATAATTTTTGATAACTAAGGCTCACTTCATCACACATGGAGTTTAATCTTAGCAAAATATACATTTACGTTTGGTAGTATATTATACATACAATTTATATACAATAAATCATACACACAAATATGGTTTTCTTTCAGAATGATATTCTATGCATCTGGTGAACAAGACTATAGTAAATAGAGATCTAATTCTGCAACAAATGTACCAGCAGGCATTATACACATTTTCATTGTTTTAGACAATATATGGGGTTTTGAAGCAACACACTTTAAAATATCATTTAAAACTTTGCAATAGAGGAATGCAAGATTCAAGGCAGAGTCAGGCAATACTATAACTGCTGATAACTTTGTGTAACACACTACTGTTTTAACATTAAGTGGTGTTGCCCATTGTGTAGACAGAATATATTTAAATGCACTTTAGTTTTATTGCAAACGGGGAACTCATTCTGGATAAATAAAGCTTACGCTATTAAAGGTAAAATCAGAACACTTCTCATCATCCACTAATCAGCCTCTAGTCGAATGATTGCCTCCATGGTGCAAGAGATCAGTGTACTTAAAACTACTTTGTTTCTAGGGAAAGAAAAGAAAGAAAGAAAACAGTCCGAGTTTCTTAACTGGCCCTCTCAAACGCTTCTCTCCTCTCATTAGTTGTTCAACAAAGGCATTTAAAGTCCCCCCAAGATGTACCAATGCTTTTTCTTTCTTTTCTTTTTTGGCTGACCCTGAGGGAGAACTCCCCACCGTAGTTAACAGGGTGGGTCACGGAGCGCAGCAGACCATGCAGACAGTCCTGCAACGTGAGGCGCATATGAAACAAGGGACAGCGACTGCCCTTTATCTTCCACCCGGAGCCATTCAGGGCAGAGCCCAGCCATTCTCTCCGGCATCCTTCCCATCCCTTCTCATGCGATACCGGGGGGGGGGGGGGAGGACCACGTGGATCATCCAACTACCGGGCCTGGAGACCCGAGGATGCTAAGATGAGCCCCCCCACAACGACTTCCCACCCACCGCAACTTCATTCTCAATTCCACTCGCCTTGCACACTTCGGAAGCTAAAGCAGCAGCAGCAGCGGCGTCCAACCGGCTTTCCAGGAATAACGAAGCGGAGCTGGGACCAAGCGGAGAGATTGGCCAGGATCACCCTTCTTCACCCCACAGGGGGAGGAGGAGGAGGAAGCGGCCAACAGGATTGGGCAGCAAGTTCGAGAGGAGCGGGACTCCTCCACTCGGGGGGCTTCCGAGGCGGGCACCGCTTGACGTTCCAGGACTGGTCCCCGAAGCTTTCGTCGCCTCAAGGCTTCTGGGAAACTCAGTGGCGGCGGCAGCAGCGGCAGCAGCGGTGGGCCGGGAGTCGCTTCTCGCGGAGCAGCCGCTGCCGCCTCCACCACAGCGCTACCCGCCGCTTCCCCCGGGACCGGTCCGGCCACCCCCGGCCTTGGAGGGGGAGGCGGCCAGAGGGTCGGGCCGCGGCCCCAGACCGGCTCTCGCTTTCATACACTCCCGAGTTACCGCCGCCGGTGGTGCTAGGGCTCCAAGCAGGCACCCGGAGCGCGGAAGCGGCGCCGGACGGCCAGGGTCAGCGCCGCTCCCGTCCCGCACCCAGGCATGTGGGTAACTAATTCTCCGTGCGGGCTCCGGTCACTCCGCAGGACGGATTCTGAGGGACGCGGAGAGCCCGCTTCGCTCTCAGAAGGAAAGAGAAAGGGAGACGCGGAACCACGAGACGGTCCGCCCGGTGGTCCAGAGCCGCTTATTTGCCGTCCCTCGCATACAGCCAGCGGTGGGAGGGAGGGGGAAAAGAAGGGACGGCCCGTCTATGGCGGCGCAGGCAGATGACATAGATCGTAGCCTGGCAACAGGAACCTTCCACCCGCCTCCTACGGACGCGAATTAATGACGTAAAGAGGTTGAAAGGCTGAGTGCCTTCGTGGAGAGGTTGTGTAATTCCGGACGCGGGGATAAATCATTGAGGCGGAAAAAAAAAAAGCCTGGTCCTTTATTTGGTTGTGCGCAATCGCAGTTGGCGAATTAAACAAAGAGGTTGGAGTTCGGTAAAGAGGGTTACTTCGCCCATAAGACAGCAGTTGTGGCTAATCAACATGGAAGATGGGAGCAGTAGCTGGGGGTGGGAGAGAGCCGGATTTGCCAAACACAAAGTTGATATTCAGTTGAGATCTTAATACCAAGCAGCCGGTTCTGCTTGATATAATGGCTATACAGTGGCTATACTCCTTGACAGCACTTCACCATGGTTAATTCTCCGTTTCTTCAAGAAGGGCTTTTTGGATTCACACAAGCTCACTGGTAGATTCACTGTACTGTAAATGAGGCATCCTAGGTTCAATTACTTCCTCAGCCATGGAACTAATTTGTTACGTATATGCAATATGGTGTATTCTGTGTTCTGAGTTACGTTGCGTGAACCCAAAACACACTATATTGCATAATACCATGTTAGCATAGTGTGGTTAAACCAATAATGGTTCACAAATAATTCTGTAGTATGTTGTATGAACTTAGGTACCAAATAACTTGAACCACTAACTTTCATCGCACAGCAATCTAAAAGGTTTGATTTTGAGAAAGAAGGAATGAGAAGTTAACAACATAATGCTAAAAATAGATTTCCCCACTTCACATATTGTTTTACCTAAGTATGACTATTGCAACACCGTTGTAAATACTAACTGGAGCTTCTAGATTTTATTAAGAAAATACTGAGTGATTGACTGTTATCATAATCCAAAAACTATAGCTTACATTGCTTGACAAGAACCATATTTGGGTTTTTTATGTGAATCTTGCCTATGATCTATTTAAAATGTTACCTTACTTGCTCTTAAACAAGCTATATTTATGAGCCATGGTGGCGCAATGGTTAGAGTACAGTACTGCAGGCTGCTTCTGTTGACTGCTGGCTGCCTGCAATTTGGCAGTTCAAATCTCCCCAGGCTCAAGGTTGGCTCAGCCTTCCATCTTTCCGAGGTCGGTAAAATGAGGATCCAAATTGTTGGGGGCAATATGCTGACTCTGTAAACCGCTTAGAGAGGGCTATAAAGCACTGTAAAGTGGTATATATGTCTAAGTGCTATTGCTATATTTAACACACAAGGATAATCTAGTGAATCTTATGATTGAAGTCAAATAGCAAGACTTTTGACCCATTTGCTGCAGCATCTAATAAAAATACAGTTTTCCAGTATTTTCAATAAAACTGTGAGAAAACATTTGCTGATTATTTAAGTAGCAGAGAGAATGTTTTAGCATTCAGAAGGCTCCTTGCTCAACTTCTAGCATTGCTAGTGTTAAAAGGAACAAATGATAAAGGAAAATCTCTACCTGAGACTCTGGGAAGGTTCTGTCGAAGCAAACAGTGTTGAGTTAAGATAGGCAAATAGTGTTACATGTTATAAAATCGTTTGTGTAAAGCTGTTAGTCTATTAAAAAAGCAAAATTTCTTCCTACCTACTAACTTATTCTAGCCTTTGCAAAATCAAAAGAAACTGGTAGCATCTTTTCAAACTAACACATTTTATTCAAAGGCATAAGCTATCATGAACTACAGCTACAGCTCACTTAACGATGCAATTTCTGATTTTTGGTACCGTATATTGACAGATGGCTGTCTTCCTACAATATCTAAAAGATTGATAATGCTTCCCAGATATGGAATCAACCCGTTTAGCTAAGAAGAAGACTTAATACTAACTTGAACATTGATAATGACTGAAAACAAGTGGTCAAGCAATAAAAACCCACCCAATCATGCCCAAGTAAAGAAACATAAAGGAATCCCCTCAGTCATGCCCTTAAACAGTCATTTTAAAATTAAAGTCTCAAATGGGTAAAAGAATTGCAAGAAGTGGTGGCTGGGGCAAAGTGAATTTTACCATCTTCCCCATTACACACAGAAACTCAGACATTACACACAGACATTACACACAGAAACTCAGACATTCCACAAGAGCTAAAAGCAAGTCAAGGTAACATTGAATCAGAAAGGGACATCTAAGGGCCTCGGTGGCTCAGCTGGTTAAGTAACGCTGTACTTGTAATTAAGTATTCAGCTCCCAGCTGCCTGC
>JANHJO010006180.1:144197-161279 GCA_032468235.1 Pseudoxyrhopus heterurus | reverse complement strand
ACTGGAAAAGCACCTTTGGGATAAACTGCAATCGGTATTATTCCAATAAATCCTTTGAGTACAGATTCTAACGTTCTCCTTAGTCTGAAAAAGTTTACTTTTGATTTGAGTCTTCAATTCTACCAATCCGAATTGTTCATTTTCTTTCCATTGAAACATTATAACTAATATTTTTAATGAAAGCCGTTGAGTTTTCAGCAGCTTCCACATGAGGGCACTCTGGGACCATTTAAATTATTTTCAGTTCATATAAAATTCATATGAATTTTAGCTGGTTTCCGCCATACACACACACACACACACACGGTGTGTGGGTGTGTATATATACACAACATACAGTATTGTTTGTGTGACATAAATTGTATACCAGTATAGATCCTACATTCTTTTATAAAAGTCCTTTTGTGATTGGTTGGGGGCATATAACCCTACTATCAAAACAATTCTTGAAGAATAGTCAGACTTTGAAAGAGGAAAAAGGAATAGATAGTAATAATGATTGCTAACAGGAACTATAACATACTTGTATATTTTTAAATTTTAAATGTAGCTTCATTTCAGTAATAAATTCAAGGGCATCCTCAATTATTATAAGAATGTCAGTTCAATATTTTTGAGTTGTTGAAAAACATGTTAAGCATGCACAATCTTTGTCATTAGCTGCTTATCTGGAGCAAATAATTACTCCTGGCCAAGTAGTCTGCCAAACTATACAAACTTCTGTGATACATTTCTGCTTAACTCTAGAAAATATTGTTTTCTTTTGCAAACAGGTTGGACAAACACATAGTCTGTAATATGCAGTTTGTTGCTAATGCATATTCCCCCAATAATATTAGGGTGGCACTGAACAATTTCAAATGATATTTGTGGGGAATTGAAGCACAACTGGATTTTTTGCAATCTGCACTTCTGTAATATATTCAACTGTATTGTAATTAGAATTACTTGTTTATAAGTTTTCATATATTTAAATGGAATATTTGTGTTTTTTAAAAGCAAAGGTCTAGAAACTTGAGCGCAGAGTTTCACTTGCATGAAAGGGGTGGCAAGATATCCCTTCATGATAGCTCCAAAATTCTACAGGTACTGCAAAAGAAAGAAATAATGCTGAACAGTGTAGACTCAAAAGATAATGGCTGTTATCTGATTAAACCTATAATAAGGTACAGTACTTCATCCTATTCTTGGGAATGTTTGTCTTCATATGGCATTTTTAAGAATTAAGTGTGACCGCTGTTAGGTTTAGGACCAGAGAATTGGAACTCATACAAACTTTCATTTGTATATATAACTAGATATCAATCTCAAAACTATAGTAGATACATTAGAGATTATCATTATTTCAGTGGGGAAAAAATAACATCCAAGTTAAGGCCTGGAATGTAGCAGGGTTTTGGAAACAGGTAAAACGAACAATTAGGACAAACAATTTGGTTATTAAGCCAAGTCACTAAGTGAAAAATCATGTGACCAGGACTGCTTACAATGTTGAGCTTTCTTTTGCTTTACAATGTCTAAAGGATGTGACCCAAACAGCTGAGTGAGCCCAAACAGCACCTCAACTCATGAGGAAGCTAGGTAAAAGGGCAAATCGTATAGCTCCTTTTCCCAACCCCCTGCTCTTTGGAATGCTCATCTCAGCATTGGGATAATTAACAAGAAAATAATAAAATGTTTGTGTTTACATTCATGGAGTGAAAGGGATTACAAGAGACTAAGGCATACAATGAAGTATACACATTGAGGAGAGTGTGCTAGCACCAGTTGCTTGCCTATGCGCTCGCGGCTTTGAGCTGCTAACCATTTAGAAGGCAAAAAAAATCTTTAGTATGAAGCTGATTAGGTTCTAGTTGATTTCAGACAGCAGGGAGGATTCTAATTTCCCTCACAGAACTGAACTTTTTAACTTGCCCTTGGCACTTTTTAGAGAGATCGTTCTTTTTTAAGAACATTTGCTTAAGCGATCTGTCTGCGAAATGGGAGAAAGAAAAACATGTCAAGTACAGGATAACAGATACGGATTGACTGTAATGGTAAACATGTGACTGAAAAAAAAACATTACAAAGGTTTTAAATGTAGTCATTGTAACTCTTCTTAAAAAAAAATCCCAGAGGTGGAAAAACCACAAGTTCCATAGATAGGTTGCATTACAGTTATTATCAGAAAGTTCTTTCGTATTGGATGACTATAAATAATGTCTATTATTTCTCTCTCACGCCAATAAGACTTAAAGAGGGACAAAAGATCACCCTCTATGTGCATGTTTTGTAAAGTGAGCCATTACCACAAACAGTAAGTGTAGAATAGTTTCAAATTAATTAAATTAATCTTTGTAATCTGTAAAAATATCATTGTGGCAGGATTTGGCTCATAAAATCAGCATATAATAAGCAATAGCAATAGCACTTAGACTTGTATACCGCTTCACATTGCTTTTTACAGTCCACTCTTAGTGGTTTACAGAGTCAACATTTTGCCCCCAACAATCTGGGTCTTCATTTTACCCATCTCAGAAGGATGGAAGGCTGAGTCAATCTTGAGCCGGGTGAGATTTGAACTGCCAAATTGCAGGCAGCCGACAGGCAGCAGAAGTAGCCTGCGGTACTGCAATCTAACCACTGCGCCACCGTGGCTGATGAAGATATGATTTTCCAAGAACTGATTCAACTGATTATACACAACCTCTTTGTAATTACATTGACAGGTTTTCTCCAGGGTGATATGTCTCCAAGCTGGAAACAGAGGCCTTGCAGTGATGCATCCATCATTGCTATAGTCAAGTCCATCAGGCTCACTTCTAGTTCTCTTTCCCTCAGATGCCAATTTTTGCTTACACATGAAGTTACAGGGAAAACCATTGCTTACATCATTCTGATTATCGTAGATACAGATACATTATGATATCTGAATCTTTTTTGGAACCCTCTATTGCTACCCGATCAAGTGCTACATAGGATATTTCTCCAGTGCCAGTCCCTTAATGTTGGTAGTCAGTGTCAAAGAAACAAAAGAAGCCATTTTTAAAAAAATCAGACTTGGAAAGGCATCGGATTTAGATGGGTTGAGAGCTAAATATTATAAAGAATTTGAGAAGAACTGTTGCAGCCACTGATAAACACAAGGAATGAAATTAAAGGGGCAAAGACAATACTGCCAATATGGGAAAAGGCATTTTATAGCTTTAAATTATGAAAAACAGAATGATCCAGAGAAAACACAATTATATAGACAAATTTCTTCGTTGAATGTAGATTATAATTTTTTGCAGTAATACTACCATAGTTGAATGCCTAAAGAAATGCATCCTAGATATAATACACATTGATCAAACAGGTTAGAGGTAATTCCCAGTTAACTGCCATAATTGGGATAGGAATTCTGCAATTGAGTGATATCATATCACATGACATGGCAGTTCTGGTTGCTGTTGTTAATTGGACCATGGGTTTATTAAGCCAGATGTCACATGACCATGGCTTGTAACTTCCTACTAGCTTTGCCCTTTGGAAGCTGGCAATGAAGGTTGCAAATAGCAATCATGTGAATGTGGGCCACTGCAAGTGTTGTAATTGTGCGCTGGTTGCCAAGTGTCTGAATTTAAGGATTGGCCATAAGACTCCTTATTCAGCACCATTGCAACTTTGAATGGCCACTGAACCAGTGGTCACATAAGTGAGAACTACCTGTATTACTCCAAAAATAAATATCAAGAGAGTAACAGGTTTATAATGAGTGTAACAGAAATATCAACAAAAAACAGACAGAAACAGTATACACCTTACCTGTTGTTATTAGTTTGGTTTTCTATTTTTAAATATTAATTCCATTTTTTTCACTGCGATTCTTGATTTTCTGTCAGCTTTGTTAGGTCATCTTCCTTACTCTGTATCTTTTCATTACTAGAGCTTGCAGGTCATTTGCATTTTCATCATCAGCACAGAGCAGGTTATTGATGTTTTGCCTCCAGCGTTAAAACCGTGCTCATCTTCCAATCCAGTCTTCCTCAATATATATTCAGCATATGGGTTGGATAAATAAGGAAATAATATGCAGTTGTATACTGGTATAGGCTTTCATAGCAATCACCAATTAAGTAGTAATGAGTTTTCAGGCTGGATGGCTGTTGTCTAAATGGCCAAACTAGACCATGGCCTTTCAGCCCAAAAGCTCATCACTGCTTAAGTATGCATTTTTTTTGCCAACCTGGAATCAATCTGTGTTGCTATGTTCTGGCCAGACTGTGGTTTCCTGACCTATGTATAAGTTTTTTATGAGGACGGGACGTTAATGGGATTCCCATTTTCATAAGGATATTCCATAGCTTAATGTCAATATAATTTAACACCATTGTGCAATCAATTTAGCAGATATTTACTTTTTTGTTGTTGTTGTTCTTTGGCTTCTCAATTATCTAGTGTGACTCTGCAATAATGTCTTTTGTTCCTTTCCCTTTTCTAAAACCATCTTGAACATCTAATACCTGCCTTTCCATAGACAGGTCTAGTTTGCATTGGAAGATACTAAGTATTGTTTTGATACCATGTGAAATTAAGACTATTGTTATGATAGTTTGCCCATTCTGTTAAGTTTCCTTTCTTTGGCATTGATACATATGCTTCAATCTTTTAATTAATTGGCCAGACTTTCAATCTCCAGATTTGTTAGCATAGTTTAGTTGGAACCTTGACTGATTCATGTTCTGTTGTTTGCTGTATTTCTGTAACCTTTACTGATTTTTGTTGTGAGCTGCCCAGAGTTATTATCTAATAAATAAATAATGGTTAGATGTTAATCTAACTTCGTCTTCTGGAACTAGAGCTTCTTGTAAATAGGGAATATCTTCTAAAGTAAAATTTCTAAACTTTTTACCATCATATCTCTCTTCACATATATACGTCCATAAAAATCTAAACACCAAAATGAGCACAAATGAACAACGAAATCAATATACGTAGTTTGGGAAACAAACAAACTTTGGGAAAAGTGGATTTATTATAATAATGTACTAAAAGGTTCTTTACACTTCCCCTGGACTCTGTCTGCAACTTCTCAAGGAAGGTACAGCTCACAGTTTGGAAAAGTCTGTTCTAAGCAATCTTGAAAGTTAACAAATTTACTGTAAAGAATTTCAGTATATTTCTTCCATCTTCATTTAATTTTATTTAAATCCCTTACTCTCTGTCTATTGGTGTTCTTTAGACTACCAATTTGAAGTTGAAAAGTCTTTCTGAGTTCGGAAATCTTTTGGAAATGTTCCCTGTTTCTATATTTGGTATTTTTACTCGTCTCTTGTAACAGCTCTCTGAAACGCTTTGTAAAATTCCTCCTTGTGATCTTTATCCTTCTTGGCTTTGGTTTATCTTCTTGGCTATTTTCCTAATTTGTTCTGATATTCAATTTGCTCTCTTCTATTTCTTAGTCTTTTGCAATCTTTTTTCATATTCATCCTTAACAACCTTGATTTCATTCTGTAGTTCTCTGATTCTCTAATAATGAATTTCCGGCCTGGTGTGGGCTTTCAAAATGCTGTATATTGTATATGCTTATAATAATTATTGGTAACTAATCAATTTTGTTCTGTTTTTCCTTGACTTATAACTTGCATATGATTACTTCATGATATATTCCACAATCGGTCCCTGGCCATGTTTTTACTGTTAAAACAGTATTTCTACCCTCTTCTACCACTAATATCATCATTTTTATTTCTGTGTTTACCTTCTAGTATATATAGATGTCATTTTGTTTGCTTGAATACTATAATAGCAATGAATTAATTGAATTGGCTTCATTTCCATTTCCTAGACCATACAACCATCTACAGTTTCCTCCCTATTATTTCAAATTTTGGTATTCCAGTCTCCAGTTACAAGAATCACTTCTTGCATGGTTGGTTGACCATAAAACTTATCAACCTCCTCTTTTCCATCAGTGGCATATACTAAAGAGTTGTCCACACAATCTATTTGATATTATTGGTCATTGACTATATTGTTTCCAAGTAATGCCACCTAATTATGAAAACAATGCCATTTAATCTTTATTTTTCATGTTCTGAATATTGAACTATGAACTTCTGAATGAAGGTATCTATTTCCATTCTGATGTCATATAATTTATTCTTTTCATCTTAACTATATTGTCCAGTGGTGTCAGATTAATAATAAGCCATTTTTACTCTTAAAGGTCCTAAGTTCTTCCTCGGTAGCATATTGAGCAACGGAGAGGCCAGTCATTGGCATTATATTGTCAGTTACTTTAACTCATTTATCTATGTAATTTTGTTAGTAAAATAGAGGATCACTTTCTCCTGTTAATGCTGCCTGGTATAGGTGCCTGCCTGCTTTAGTTGTGTACCTAGTATCACCTTCATGCTTTGGGTGATCCTGTTGGGAGTATATACTTTTGATTTATATTCCGAGTATTTTTTACTCATCCCAGCAACCACCCATCACAAAGACAGTGAGGTAACATTTGTTATAAAAATTACTTGTTCAGACAGGGTTGCTAAGCTGTCCTGATATTTCTAACATACATCTTTTAACAGTACTAGTCAGAATAGCTAATGATAAGGAATGCTGGTAATTGTGGTGCATTTTAAGCATTCCAAGACTCACATGGATACAAGAGAGCTATAATGATCATCTTTTAGTCCTCGGAAGGGAGAAATTGAGCAATACAGTTTCATGTGCCATTGAGACTGTCTGTTTTGCATGATCAGATATGCTTATAACACATTAATAATTTAATTAACATATAACATTAATACTTATTACTTAAATAAGTATTAAGTTATTAATACTTATGATGTCATTCACTTACATTCTTTCAGCATCATTTATTCATAACCACTGTGACAGATTGTAATTTTATATTGTGATTATATGTCATTCTACATATGCCATATGCTAGGGGTAACTTTGGATGATAAATTTCATAAATAAATATACTGACAATGAATGCATAGTTGCTTATTTAGATTCCAATAATATAGTAACAGAGAGCCAATTTGGTGTAGTGGTTAAGGCAGAGGTGTCAAACTCAAGGAAGGCCTGCGGGCTGGATCTGGCCAGTCGGGTACTTAGATCTGGCCCATGGGGCCAGCCTGGAAACAGCAAAGAACCTGCCCGTGGTGCTTCTGCCAGTGAAAACGGGCTCCCAATTTCCATTATGTGGTCCTCCCGAGCTTCATTTTCTCTGGCAGAGGGTTGCAGGAGGCTGTTGCAGCCGAAAACGGAGATTGGGACCCCGTTTTTGCTGGCAGAGCACTTGGGCCACCAGGTGACCCAAGTGATGTCAACATGGCCACGCTCCTCCTGGCCATGCCCCCGCCCCTCCATGGTGAAACACAACCCTCCTGCGACCCTCAATGAAATCAAGTTTGACACCCCTGGGTGAAGGGATCTGGCTAGAAACCAAGACTGTGAGTTCAAGTCCTGCCTTAGCCATGAAGCCAGCCTGGTGACTTTGAGCCAGACATTCACTCTCAGCCCCAGGAAGAAGCAATAGCAAAGTACTTCTAAAAAGCTTGCCAAAAGATTTAGTAAGGACTAGACCAAGCAGTCACCAAGAATCATCACTTGGTGTTGGTACAAAAAAAAAGCTTAGTAATAGCAGGTTTCATAAAACACTTATATAAGAGTCTCAAGATACACTTTGGATATAGCAAGATTTCCTCCATTTCCCGCCCTGCCCAAGAAAAAAAATTACTGAGTGTCCAAAAGCTGAATATTGATTATGTTTGAGGAAAGCTAATGCACTTTTTTCATATTGTAGGTGTGCTCAATGGCTCAAGAGTCCCCCAAAACGTCAGCAGCAGAGATTCCTGTGACAAGCAATGGAGAATTGGAAGATATAGATGAACATAACTATAACAGGGTATGACTCTATAAATATCCCCTGAATTGCTTGGCAATAATCCAGTTTTACTAATGATTAAGCAATCCAAGAAATGTGTCAGGATAGCCCAGATTTTCCTGATGGGAGAAGCCTTATTCATTAAAAATTGGTATTTTATTTCTAGAGCTGTACATAAAATAGAATAAACTAAAACTGGACAATCATTCATATCTTTTTGTTTCTAAAATGTAGAGAATTTAAAAAGGAAGCTCAATCTAGCAGCATGAGTGAAATTTAAAATAGAATTAATGACGATAAAATTGAAGTGAGGAATGCTAGACAGACTATTTTAGAGATTTGCATTCATGATATGTAAAAGAGTGGAACAGAAATGAATGCTATAAACTAAATAAACTAATCTTTTTGTAGTTTTGTTACTTACTTTTCTTGTATTTCACTCTGCATAAGAAACAACATTTTTCCAATAATCAGGCACGGCCACAGTCTTCACATACTGTCCATGTTCAATAACTTGCACAGCCCATAAACTTCCCATAAAAACCATATCCATATTTTAATAATGTGCCAATGATATCTATGTTGAAACATTACATTTTTCAACATTTTCACAGGACATCAGTTTGTTAAATCTTTACACATTTAGCAAAAGCAAGTTAAAATTTTAAATTCTGAATCTCTGACGAGTGGCAAGATTTATACAGAGAGTGTGGCCCAGGATGAAAACGTCTCCAGAAGCAGTCAGAAATCATCTCATATCTCACTGTTATATACAAACTAGCTCACTAGTAATTAATGTTACCTCAAAGGCAAAGTGATGCAGCAGATGTCCTTCTAGTAAATATTGGTGTTAAATGAAAAATTAAGATGAAGCACAGCTTCAGCAATATGTACCAATTTTGAATATTCTGTACTTTGAAATAGCCATTCCATTACTTTAATGTGGAATAAATATAAGCCCTGGCAAGTGTTCCATGGCATCCAGACCTTGAAAAAAAAATATTGAAACTATATATATGTTCTAATTTTTGGAAGCAGTCAAATGAACAATGAAGGCAGACTTCTGGCATACTTTCATGCCTATTATGGTCATTAACATTGGGGCTTTGAAATTAAAGCTGACAGCTTTTCTATAAAGACTGAATCTTGTAAATGATTAAAGCTTTATCCCTGCTTATTGTTCATTGCTGTAAAGCTTTGGCACTTCGTAGGAAATAAGAAAATATTTTGCAGTTGCCAGAACATGGGCGTGGAAAGGGTTGAGAGAGAATCTGGGATATTTATAGAAATCCCCAGACAGCACAGAGTACTAACTTTAATTAAAGTGATACAAAGATCCAGGGAAGAAGAAGGATATATTCTTATGTTCAAACTTGGAAAAAAAAATATTTAAAAAAAACTAATACCAGCCACACACCTGTATCAGTGGTGAAGATATGTGCTAGAGACACCTTAATTCAACTTCAATTAAAAAATAAAAAAACCTCTTAGTTCAGTTGGAGTAGAGGAAGTAGTATCACCCTTCATATCTGAAAAACGGGGAGATCTAGGGAAATTCTCTTGGTACAATGCAAGTCAAAATAGTAAGTAGTCAATTGAACTAGAAAAATAACATAACTAACAAGAAAGAGAAAATTCCTTGTTTTAATTATTCATTAATAAATTACTGTTATTTTAAAGACATCTTTTCACTGTGCTATAATGCTTAATGGCAGAAGCTAGTTTTAATGCTATCTTTACAATATTCCCATTTCAGTAAATTTTGTGGATTTCTCTATAGTTTAACCCTGTTGTAAACATTGTTAAAGTGCACATTGCTGTTCCATCTAAATAATGATAATTTCTTGACTATGTAATTAATTATACTTGCATATACTATTTGGCCATAACTATTTAGGTTTTTAGATAAATTCCAAGAGATGTCTGCACATATCACACACTGGTAACTTATTATGTATCACTGAGTGGAGCCTGCCCATTAAGGTTGTATGTTGTAACAGTCATAAATGTTTGGTCATGGGACCTCCAAGGGGGCCCAACCATCAATTTTGAATTCAGATCATAAGTTCCCTGTTTTGGCTAGTTGTATGCCAAGGACTATCTGTACATAGATCTTTGTTTTTCCATGTTTCTGTCTTTATCCTCCAGTGGAATGCTATAATATGGCAGAATTTCAGTTATTTATCCATGCAATTACAGTAGATTATCAAAGCCTGGTTTTGCAGATATGCTGCAAACCAAAATGTCATGTTTTGCTGTCCTTCCAATTACAAATGGTTATACATCATTCAGTTAAATATTGTTTTAGTTTGATGACTTGCTTAAATATTATGGAACAGACAAATGTAAAGTTCATTGTATGCATTATATTTTATATTAAGTAAACAATTGTAGAATTGCTTCAGTCTCTAGTCTTTGCTCCTTCCTCATAACAGACAGAGAAAGAAAGAAAGAAAGAAAGAAAGAAAGAAAGAAAGAAAGAAAGAAAGAAAGAAAGAAAGAAAGAAAGAAAGAAAGATTTCCACTTTTTGAACCTTCTCTATCTCTTGCTTATCTTTTTCTCCAAATCTATGGCTTGATCTTTGTCTTCTAGTAATATTTCATTGAATGGATGAAATAGCAAATTATGACTTGTAGCAAATAAGGCATGAATGTATCAAATTAGGAACATGAAATGGAAAAAAATGAAATCCTGAGGCTCTAATGAGTTAATAGCCATGAATAATTAAATTCATGGCATGAATTTAAATCTCTCTAAACCATGTGGTGTGTGTTACTGTAGAGATGTTTAGTATTTATTTATCAGTTTGCCAAACAGGATAAAGGGGTGAAATTGAAAAGGTAAATTTCTGATTTAATTTTGAATTGTGTCCAAGTAGGAACTTTAGATTTAATTTGCTCAGTTCATTGTCATCAATCCAGTTGCTAGCCCCCAACTCTTAGGAAGTCAATGACTAGGAGTACTGATAGAACTTGCCCTAATGCCATTTTGCTGATAGAGAAATTTCGTCAACAGAAGCAAGAGTGCAGATTATGTGCAAGGATAGCTAGTTTATTGCTCAAATATTTATTTTCAGAACAGCTGAAAGAAAAGAACTGTTATAATGGACTCTCATATTTTAAATGATCTAAGATTTTTGTATCTGCAATCTACATAAGTTTGCACTGATTTTTGATACAAAGACCTAGTTTAGAGGTTTAACTTTTCTATCTAAGCAACCACAGTTTTTAATTAATCTATTAGATAATAGAAGTTTTATCCATAAATGTATCTGTGATCGATCTCAACTCTTCAAACAGTTAACCCTGTGTTGGGAAACTCTTCCTTGCAGAAGTCTTAGTATCAGTCTTGAAAAATGCGTTCCAGTTTGGAATCAATGAGTCCTTCAAGGCTTAAACTCCTGTTTTTTCCTCCTGTTTTTTTCCAAGGGTATGCTGGACTTTTCTCTTTAGGATCAGGGGAGGCGTCTAGGTTACACAAGGGGTCTCTTAAACCTGGAAACTGTTGTAATTGAGCATTGTGTTGTCATTAAAATAGAACATCATGACACCATAAAATAGATTCCAAACTATAGAACACATTTTTCAAGATGACTTAAAGACTGCTACTATGCCTAAGTGTTCCCTTAGTTGGGATTTTTACATGGATATTCCCTTTTATTCAAACATTTCTAAGGAGTTGAAGCGTTCTTTGCCAGCTGGTCTTGGTTTGTCCGAAACACAGATCACAACTCATGGCTTTGACAGTACCAAGGAGGGGACTATTGCAGTTGGACCTTTTCAAGGTAACAGAATTCAGTGTGTACTATTAGTGTGTGTGTGTGTGTGTGTGTGTGTGTGTGTGTGTGTGTGTATGAATGATAGAATAAGGAGTATTCTGTAGCCTTCAATTTAATACAATGATTTCAGCAGTAAAATGTACATACTATCAGTAATTGGTAACAAACAGTGGTTGAGAATCTAATGGGTATAAACAAAATAGCTCTCTATGTGATTTAGTCACCATATGAAGAATGTAATAGATTGCCTTTTGTTTAAAGTAGTCCTAAATGGAAAGTCTAATTCACTTCCAGATTTGCTTCAGTTTTACCAATATTTTGTGCATTAAAAATATATTGATTAAATGAAGATGGATGTTGATGGCATATGTCCCATTTCCAGGTCCCTCATCATTACCCATGTCTCCTGTTATATCGCCTAGCAGTGCTGCAGCCTGCAGACTGGCTGGACAAGGGAATGATTTAGTTATTCCCAAAGGTATTCAGAGGTCTAAGCAGTTAATGGCTTTGCTGATACAATACTAACTCCCATGTTTGCCTACACTTCCTTGACTTGTGATTAACTGCTATAGCTAAGTAGAACGCTGCCTTTTATGCTGCTTTGGCTTGCCAAATAACTACCTTTTCTTTTCTGTATACTATCTTCCTTCCATATTAAGCATGTCCACAGAAGCATTCAGTAAAAATGAATTGTGAGAAATGTTAATTAGAATAAAATTTTGGGTTAAATTTTATCATCATAATACGAAACAAAGATTGTGTCGAAGAATCCATTATAATGGAAATACAATTTATTTATTTTATTATTAAAAAATCTGTATTACAAATCTGTATCTACACAAATTTGAGAATTTGAGACCTTTTTTTAAAGTAAATAACAATGATTCTTGGTTTTATGAAAATTATACTACCACTGTTGAAAAGCAACATAAAGATGAATAAAAATAGATTTTAAAAGTTTCTAAAACTACTGGTATATTTTAAAAATAATAAAATAGTAAAGTTTGAAAAGGGTAGGAAAATAAAAAAGAATTTACTAGGGACATGCAAAATATTTCAAACTCAAATTTATGCAATCATTTTAAATTGTCATTTTGCAGTTGAATCAAGGTAGACTAGCTTGGGAGTATTTCAAGCTCAAAACAGTGAATTTTGAACTCCAAATTACTTGCAGAAATGATAGATAGTTTTGCCACTTCTTCCAGCTCAGACTGGTTGTTTGGTATTCAAAATGATTTGCACTTCTCTAATATTATTTTGGTATTGAAAAGTTTATAATATAGGTGCCAAGCAAGCTTTTCTGGATGTGCTGGTACCCAAATGTCAACCCCCAAAATATTCTGTATTGTAAGCACAGGCTTGGCTTTATTTGATTCATGACACTTGGAAAAGAATCTTCTAAGTTTTAAGTAAACCTTTGAAATAGCAAAGCAATGATGTATTATAATCGCATTGGCAGGTGTCAAATTAAATGTAACCAGGATGTGAGTATTACAGTTAGATTATCTATATATATATATATATATATATATATATATATATATATATCAGTCTAAACAAACAAAAGGGCCTGCAAACCGCTACCAAGGTAACTTGTGCTTTCTATGCCTGCTGGATTTAACATTCTCCAGATGTCCCTGAATTGGAATCCTTCAGATATTCTTAGCTTGTGTTTCTTAAAAGACCTAGCCATTATAGTAAATAGTCAATACTGATTGAAATTATAATCCAAATCATCTAGACATTATCAATTTGGGAAATGCTGCTTTAGATGGAATTCAGACACTCCCAAAATAGATTATTAATTACATGAAAAGAGAAACTATCTATGACAATCTGTGTTTTTTGTGTCTGTCATCATACCTAAACGTTTTTTCAAAGCACCCAGTCCTTGCAGATGATGGAAAACAAATTAAAGGATAGTAAGCTATAAAGAAGTATGAATCTGGTTTGGAAAGCTCAATTATTCTGATATATACTCTAATTGTGCTTCTGAAGTTTTCTAATATAATAAATCATAGATATTTTCTCTTTTTTATAACTTCTTGGCATCAGTGGAACTCTTGAGTGGATAAATGCACATAAGCACTTCAATGGGTAAATGCACATACCTGTGTGTTGGGAGGGAATAGGATTGCTGTATCCTCTTGTAAGTTGGCTTTTGCTTCCTCGACAAAGGTGGGCACACCTGCCATGCAACTCTTGGGATGAAAAAGGTTTCCTATCTGTGTATGTCCTCTATGTCTTAACAGAACATTAAAACACCAATGTGAAATAATTGGATCACCCACAAAAGTATGATAAGAAAACTTGGAAATCTGATCTAAAGTAAAGTCCAGGTTTCCGGCATGCATTCCAAAATGTTGTGATAAATGGTACATTTCCATTTAATCATTTCTTCATGTGTTGTTGGATTTATACATTATACTCAATCATTTAACCATAGAGAGGCATAAACCATGATTAACAAATCACCAATCCCGTTGGGTTGAGACAATTTCTCAGATAGTCTAGACCAGGGATGGCAAACTGGCAGCCTGCGGGCTGGATGCGTCACACGCAGGCCACACCTACACCAGCTCTGTGAAGGGAATGACACCCGTGGTCTAGACCCATGCCATAGAGGACTTTCAAGGAAATTACCAACACCTTGAATTGCATCCGAAAGAAACTGGTATGTAGCCTGCAGAACAACAGTGTGACATGGGCCAATCTGTGAGCCCCAAGAGCTTTCCGTGCTGCTGCATTCTGCACCAGTTGTAGCTTCCAGTGACTCTTCAAGGGCAGCCCTACTTAGTAGAGCACAGTAGTCCAGGTCTTAGATGTCTAGGGCTTGAGTGACTGAGCACAAGAAGTCCCAGTCCAGGAGCGGGTGCAACTGGCACACAATGGGAAGTTGCACCAAGACTCTTCTGACCATGACTGCCACCTGCTCTTCAAACAGGAGTTGAGAATCCAGGAGTATCCCCAAGTTTGGTACTGGGTTTGTTTGGGGTAGTGCAACCCCATCCAGAACTAAAGATGTTAAAGAATCCCAAAACTCGGAGCTCCATGCTCCCAAAGTTGTTTGGTCTTGTCAGGGTTTAGTCAAAACTTGTTGGCCCCCATCCAGGCCCCTACAGCTTCCAGGCATTGCGAGAGCGCAGTGACAGCATCAATTGGTCACTAAGGGTGGAGATGTAAAGTTGAGTATTATCGGCATGTGGATAATACCTTAACCTCTAGTAGCGAATAATCTCATCCAGTAGCTTCATGGGGATGTTAAAAAGGAGTGGAGAGAGTACTGAGCCCTGAAGCATGCCACAAAGGAGCATCCATGGGCTGAATCTCTCAGTCCTTATCACAAAACATAGCTTTTGATTCATGGCTGCTTTACATCACTGAAAAGGAGTGGCCTGTTAGTTCTGATAAAATATGAGCATGTGATGAAAATAGAAGAGATGATGTGCCTTTCTGTACATTTCTGGAAGAATTATTTATATTTAATACTTAATTGTCCCTTAATGCAAAACATGAGAATCCAGAAGAAAGTTACTTACCGTATATATTCGAGTATAAGCCGAGTTTTTCAGCCCTCAAAAAGGACTGAAAAAACCACTCTCGGCTTATACTCGAGTCGGCCCATTTTTGGGCCCAAATCGGCCCACTTTCGGGCTGAAATTGATGGTGATGCAATGCGCGCTGCTCACGCATCAGTTTCGCCCCAAAAGTGGGCTGGTTTGGGCCCAAAAATGGGCTGATTTTCGGGCCTAAATCGCCCCTTTTCGGGCCTAAATTGATGCGCAAGTAGCGTATGCTGCATCTGCATCAATTTCGGCCCGTTTCCGGCTCAAATCAGCTGATTTTCGGGGCTAAATTGATCCGCACACAGCAGGCATCAATTTAGCCCCCAAAATTGGTATAAGCTGACTCAAGTATAAGCACGCATTATTGCTGATCGGCTTATACTCGGGTCAATAATTTTGCCCAGTTTTCCTGGGTAAAATTAGGACTTCAGGGTCGGCTTATACTCGAGTATATACGGTAATTGAAAAGAAATAGCAATCGTGAGAAATATGTTAAAGTGGAAAAACGTCAAGCTTTACGCTGCTCCCCCCCCCAAAAAAAAATGCTTTTTCATTTGTTTGTTTTTAATGATACTATTTCTGTTCCATTTACAAGAAATGTGATCCGTTTAATCACACTCGTCTGCACCATTCAGTGTGAAAGAATCACGTTGAATCCTCCTGAAATATACAGCAATCATTGCTCAGCTTTCTCGAGCAAAATTACACACACAAAGATTTGGGTTTTCAAGACATACGTGGCAAAATGTAGCTACACTATTTCATTTGCAAATTAAGCAAACCAGGCCTATTCCCTATGACAGCAAAAGATAGCCAGATAACCAATCCAATGTAGATTGTATTTCTGTTATTAAATTACAGAGACACCAAATCTGATATCTGCAATATAACAAAATTATCAGGTTAATATGGGGATAAACACATTTTAATATGCGTAATCCTATCTGTTCCTTCTTAGGGCAGCTCACGATAAGTTAAACAATCAAAAAACTGTCAAAAAATATATAATGTCACAATTATACAAATGAAACTTATATTTAAAAAAAAAGGAAATTTGAGAAGTTGAAATGAGAGATTATAAGGCTGCAGAGAATGAAGAAATTGTCTTCCGTTCACCAAAAATAGCAAAATGGAGCAGGGAAGTGAAGAATTTATTTTAATTTTGAATAATTTTAGCAAGGACCCAAATTTCCTTCTTCCATTGCAACCTTCCCTAACTTAAAAACAGCAAGAGGTATCTGTGGAAAACCTCTCACTTTTTGTCCTGAACAAACTTTTCTCCTTGATTAGTGAAGAAGAGTAAGATGGAAGATTTATTATCTCTCTCCCTCTCCAGGTAATAAGTGTTGATATAGGCCTTTAAGCTTCAATCTACAGTTCTATGCTCATCTCTTTTTGATTTCTCTATGTTTAAGATGAAGGATCTAGAAATAGAAATCTTGCCAATGAAGGATGAAGAGAAGGACATGAAAAAAATTGATTACAGGTCTACTTAGATGCAATCAAGAGAACAAAACGCTGGATCTTCAAAACCATGCTAAATGTTGGCCATGCAAGGCAGACAATCTGATCCATCTTTCCATGCCTCTTTTAAAATTTGGTTTGGTTACCATGGCTAAAATATAGCGAGGGGAATGGCAAATGTTCCCTTCTCCTTGACAGACATTCTCTCTGCACAGATGTACGAAGTCAACAAAGAGACTTGTTCCCCTCCTAAAAGCAATTATGTGGAATAGGAAAGAGATGTTCCATCAGTAAATTGGATGATCAAAGAGAGGTGAACTTGAATCTGCTTCATGTCATTGCAAGATGCTGTTCCTGTCAATTATCCCGTGCTCTCAAAATGTGATTTAATACGCTGTTTCTCAACCTTGAT
>JANHJO010006180.1:63071-89691 GCA_032468235.1 Pseudoxyrhopus heterurus | reverse complement strand
AGATAATAGTATCTCATAACATATTTTCCAATCTGAATATTATTAAATAGTATGGACATGGCATATACATTATTTTCATATTAACTTTGAAATAATATATTTTACTGTGGTGGTGACTCTTAAATTCAGTGTTTAACATTTTGCTTCGATTCTGATTTATTTATTTTCTTTATTCCACCCCCCCAGGTAAAGAAATTAAAGGATTTCAGTGGCGATCTATCAAAACTATGTCAAGCAGATTCATTTATGTATATGCTAATCCAGGTGCCAAAGTAAGGAAATATTCAATTCTTGTTATTCATCCTAAATTCACTATTTCTTGCATCGCAATTCTAAAACTTATTTTGTTTATTTTCAGCTATTCCCTGCGCATTGAAGCAATGGTGTTAAAAAAAGAATTTTCTCCATCATGTACTTCACTGCAGAAAAACATGACAATTATAAAAATGGCTACAAAGGGTAATTAAACATGCTGTAGCATGCATTAGGATCTTGTTTTTCTTAGCAGGTTAATCAACTAACTAGAGAGATGAGATCTGGAATTTCAGGTACCTATTAGCTATTTAAAGAAGGAAGCTAGCTCTGACACATTCCATAAGGGTGTGTGTTGCCATGTACATATGTTATCAATCAAGCGTGTATGTTTGTGTATAACAATTTTGGATGTATTCTGAAGTTGATAGGATTGTTTTCCCTTTTTTCTATTTTCCTGTCTTCTGACTTTGCTTTTCTTAACATCACATAATTTTCAATCTTTTCCAAAACTTTGCATAACAGTGACTTTTCTAATAATCTTATTAAATCTTGGGAACAGCACAAATGTGCATCCATTGTTTCCTTTATATATTATTCATTGTTGTAATGCTGTTATGACTGAGTAATGGTGCTTAATTTATTGAATGAAAATCATTGCATTGTGCAGATGGATAGTCACTGACTTTAGACTAATACTAAAGCTACAGTACGTTTAGTCATGGTTTATTGCATAACTTTATGATATGGCTTCCTAGTCCTGATAGTGAACAACTTAAATGAAGCTGGATCCCGAAACAGCTAGACTATACTTTGCAAATCACAGCAATTGCCAAATATTGTGCCATATACATCACAGTATGAATTAGAAAAACATATGAAACCACCCATTGATTCTTAAGATCTAATCATGTTGCATTTCTTTTATCTCTGCTGCTGATTGGCAAAAATACTTACCCTGGCTTAAATCTGTTGTGCTACTTGGACATTTATTGGCCTGAAAAATGATTCTGTCATTCCATTAGCCATGCTGAAACATCTAAATGCATAGGGTTACTCTAGTTACTCAGGTTACTCTAGTTAATCAGCCTCTGGCAATTTCCAATATGTTGGTCCTCCAACTATAAAATACGTAACTTCACTGAGAGCAGAACTTTCCCATTTGAGTTAGCCCTCCTGACATATGAACTAAGAGGACTGTGATATGTCATAATTCATTATCCCTTCCTACATTGAATTCATTGTCGCCCATATTGATGAACATTGTTATAGGGGAATAAATATTTAATCCAGGAAAATAAATTAATATTTTAGATGTTGTTTTCCACACATCTGCTTAAAAGGAGCATTTGCACAAATTCAGACAGATTCAGTCTGGCATTTCTAATTATTGCATATTTGTTTACAAAGCTAAGGACTAGTATCCTATGCAAAACTTTGATGTTAGATAAACAATTTATGTTTCCATTTTTCCAATATTCATTTTAGCCTAATTTATGAGATTACCCCATGAAGGAATACAGTACAAATAGTCTGAATTTTTTTGAAGTGGGAAAGCCTTACATTTTCTCCTACTCATGACCAGAACAACACAATATTATTGTAACTTGAAGGCTGATTTGTAAAATGTAATGGGCCTTTCTTGTAAGATACACTAACTGATATTTTCTAGTTATTAGATTTTCTTTCAGGTTTCCAACACAGGGCCCATGTTTCACTTCCTTTTATAGTTTTCCAGTCACTTTGATTTGCGATGTAGGTGGTTACATTTCAAGTTCTTCCCAAAACCTTTTAATCCATGCCACAGATGAAAAGTACTTCACAAACATAAAACACTGGCTGTGTTCATGTAAATGAACTGGTGCAACTTGCTACACTTAGCTGAACCTTAGTTCTTTCGGTGAGGATTATCAAATTGTGGAAGCTTAGGATTTTTAGTTTATGTCAATTCAAGGTGTTGTTATCACCTTTAAAGCCCTTCATGGCATGAGACAAGGGTATTTGTGGAACTGTCTTGCCCCATTTATGGGTACCTTGGAAACATATAGGTGGTTCCAAAGAAAAGGGTGCAAAATTATAATTATTTAAATTTATTATTTTTTAAAATGTATTAGTACCCATCTCCAGTGGACTTTAGGGGCTTACTAAACTAAATATAATTAAAATAAAATAAAAACAGCAAGAACATTAAATCAACAGTCAGCCCAGAATAAAATATTTTTCTAACAAAAGCATCACCTCAGCTCTGGAACCAAAGCCAGATTTTTAAGGCTTTCTGGAACCCCATATGAGAGGATGCCATCCTAATCTCTGGAAGAGGGTTGTTCCAGAGGGTGCGGGCCACAATAGACAAGGTACACTTCCTAGGATCTATGGAAGTACTTAATACAGGAGACCTAGAGTCCATCCAGTCTGGTGGAATGTAGTGGGCAGGCAGAAACAATTGGAGATAAGCAGTTGCCTCAAGTATCTAGGGCCTATGCATACAAGGCTTTATAGGTAACAACCAGCACCTTGAATTGCTCTTAGAAGCAACCACCAGCAAGTGCAGCTTACATAACAGTGACAACACATGGGCACATTGAAGGGTACCACTTGAACCACTGCATTTTGTTGCTTCTGTCCTTCTCTTTAAAGGCAGCCTCATGTAGATTGCACTGCAATAATTCAGGTGTGGATAATTACTATGGCAGGAATGACTTTCTGATAGTTCTCCTGATTGAGGAAAGGGCTCAACTGTGCAAAGTCCCTCCTGACCACGGCTGCCACTTGTTCTTTGAGTAGTAGCTGTTCAGCCAGGACTTCTGAGTTGCACCCCAGTATTGAGTGGGGAAATGCAGCTCCACCCAAGACCCAAAGATGTTAACATCCTTGACCTAGGGGGGTCCAAACAACCACAGCTACTCAGCCCTGTTAGGATAGAACTGAAATCTGTTCCACCCCATACAGACCTTAACAGCTTGAGGACACTGGGTCAAGACATTGATGGCTTCACCTTTGTCACTTGGTTTGAGAGGTAGAGCTGGGTATTATTACCATGCATACTAATGATACCACACCCTGAACTGGTGGAAGACCTCACCCAGTAGTTTCATATAGATGTTGAATAGGACTGGGGAGAACATTGAGCCATGAGCCATCCTGACATGACGGCCCATGAATGCGAGTCTCCCATCTTCCTATCATCAAACAACTGCTGTTGAAGAAGAAGAACCACTGGAGCACAGTGCTTCCCACTCCCAACTCTCACAACTAATTTAGAAGAATATTTTGGTCACAGTATCAAATAAAATATCAAAATGAAGTTGAGTTACCCATTTCCTTTCCATAGAAGCTTCCGATACCCCCACCCACCTCCAAATTCTCATATTTAGATGACCCCATTAAATGGCATAAGCTGTAGCAAAGAGGATGGAGCCTTAAAGTTTTGCTTTCCTTGTCCCCTGTGCAGAGGTCCATCTTATAGAGTACATCCTCAGTGTTCAGAAGAAACTTTAAAGAAAACCTGTTAGCCAAGGATGGACCAAAGAAGGCAGCTGATAAGGTTTTCCTTAGCTCCAGCTAAAAAGAATTGTTTATTTCATTTATTTTTTCCCCAAGAATTAGATTTATATTCCCTCCCTAAATTAGCCCAAAACTTTTATTCTTAGCATAGCTTCCTCTAAGAAAAATAAGATAAATTGAATGTGAAAAATACTGAGATAGATAGATAGATAGATAGATAGATAGATAGATAGATAGATAGATAGATAGATAGATAGATAGATAGATAGATATAGCATCCTAAACAAATGCCCATTGGATAATACTTCTTGTGTCTTTTTCCAGAGCTGATGTGCTGTGAAGAGTTGCATGCCATATTGCACTTGGTGCTTCAGGCTGGGAATATTATGAATGCAGTAAGTGGATTAGCCTCTTTGCAGATGGCGAGTAGGGCAAAGAATTTCAAGCATTGTGGATTGACCTCCCATATCTCTTCTGCCTCCCCCTCCGCTCTTCTGCATAGGGAGGCTGCGCTGGCAATGCAGTTGGCTTCAAGCTATCCTCATTACTCAAGTTGGCAGATACAAAAGCAAACAAGCCTGGGATGAATCTGCTTCATTTTGTTGCTTTGGTATGTAAATTGCCATTTCTGAGATAACAGACTATAGACATCTAAGCAGAAGGAATAAGGTGATGGATAGGATATTATGAGACAGATAGGAGCTGCAGAATTGAGGAGCAAATTGTTTTTCCTCATCCTTGCTCAGTTTGCTACATGCTCCTGAGAATCTACAATTTAGCATTCGTTTTAATGATTTTGTTAATATTTCCCTGCACACTGGTTTAATAGCTAATTTGAAGTATTCAGAGGGAGAGCAAAAAAGAGATTAAGCAAGAAATATTGTACAGACAGTCCTCAACTTACAACAGTTCATTTAGTGACCGTTCAAAATTACAACGGCACTGAATAAAGCGATTTATGACTTTTTTCATACTTACAACCATTGCAGCAATCTCATAATCACATGATCAAAATTCAGCTGCTTGGCAACTGACTCATATTTATGATGGTTACAGTGCCTGGGGGTCATGTGGTCACCTTTTGTGACCTTCTGATAAGCAACTTAACAACTGCAGTGATTCACTTAACAACTGTTTCAAGAAAGGTCTTAAAATGGGGCAAAATTCACTTAACAAGTGTCTTAGCAACAGAAATTTTGGGCTCAATTGTGGTCGTAAGTTCAAATACAAGACTATCTGTATTGATTTTCAGAAAAGGCATTAGTATGCAACTTTTATCTAATGGTCTTCCCTACTGCAATTTGTATTCAGTGATAGACTATTGCTCAATCTTTCTAAAAATGTCTATAATTAAGATTGAACTTTATCAGTTTTCTTAAATGAGGTTTTAAAAAGCATAGTCCACAGATTTAAAGCAGAAAACTTCTTAACTGCTGTGGCAAAACATCCACATTGATTGCGGTTGAATGAAATGAAATGTTTACTGGGATTTTTGTCTGTTTCAGGAAGCCCAAAAGAAAGATAAAGTTCTTCTAACCTTTTCAGAAAAATTGCACCATGTTCATGAGGCAGCAAGGTAAGTAAGAAAACTGTAAACATTGGGTTATTCTCTTCACAGAACATTTAAATTGGTATGCAGAGTTTGGGCATGAAAACTGAGTTCTAAGGAAATATTTACTATGGACCCTGTTTTCATTTGCATAGCAAAAAGAATGATGTATGCAGCTTTCCTGTTTAGAAGTTTAATTCAGCGATTTTTAAGGGGGCTTTTTGTGGCAGTTAACTTACTGAAGCGTACTGGCTTATACTTATTAACCAATTGAATGGACCGATTGAAGTTAGGTTTAGTGTAACAATCATATTATTTAACAGCTTGCCATCACTGTATCCTTCCACTTAAGAATCAGAATCGTAATGCTCATATTACATTAATGCAAATACATTGACTTGTGTTATTAACATCATGGTGCAACTTAATGTTGACTGATGATTGCTTAATTAGATTCTGTCTGTTCACTAATGTGACCTATTAGCAAATAGTATGTTTTAAGTTGTTCACACTACAGTGGGGAAATGCTCTTTTCCAAAGTACATTGAAATTACTGTTTTTCTGCAGGATATCCCTAGAAAATATTGAAACTGAACTTCACTCCCTGTCATCAAAGACAAAATCTCTAAAGGATAGTATTCGCCGGGACACAGAACTCTTTCGGCAGATGGAAGGATTCCTTCAGGTTTGTCACAGATCGATATGTCTATTCTTTATACACGTATATATTGAGTTGCATAAATTCAGTTGGTGTGCTTAACAGATAATAAACCCCTTGTTTCTCTTAAAAACCCTTTTCAGTGATAATCTTGCTAAAATTCTGTAGGCATTTTAAGAGGTTGCTTTTCACAGTCAAAGCGACTTAATTGTTAATTGTTGTCCTGCAAGGGTATGCTTTCTTGATTTGTGTGAAATGATTGTGTCAAGTGTCTATTATTTAAGCAGTGCTAACTGGTTGATCAATGGTATTTCCTGCCCACCCACTTTCCTCTGCTTGCGGAAAAAATAATGCTTTAAAAAGGTTTCTTTTCTTAACAAATATTACCACTTCAGTGTGGAAGTTGACGTTTGTGCTTTTTTCAGTAGCTTTGAGCTGATGTAGTCTGAAACTCAGTAGAAACATTTAATTGCACCACTGTTTCAATTCGATGAAAGCCAAGTAGTATAATGCTTAAGGCAATTGAACCTATCCGTTTGCCTTTATGCTGGTGATCAAAGCATTCTTTCCTACTCAGATTTTATTTGTTAAAAGTTCTTCCATTGTAGACAATTTTAAACGTCCTGGTTTTTAAAAGTCTGTTTAGTATTTTATTCATTATTTCTATAGAAAGGACAGAATAGATGAACAACAGGAATTAGTGTCTTATTAGTTTTGTAAGTTAGTAATTAGAGTAATGCTACCCTAATGTATCTCAGATAAGGTGTTGCATTTTCTAATATTCACTAGTATACTCTAATCAGTCTGATGTCCAACTGGATTTTATAAAAAGTATTTTTACAATTGACATGATGCTTGTCAGATTAGTCATATAGAATAAGGCTTTCTGAGATAAAGAATTAATTTACTTCTAGGAGAATGAAGCACTGATTTTAGTCTATAACTTTTTATGAATAGCATTTTATGAATACTTTGTTTTGCTGTTTTATGGGTAATATCTACTAAAACTATTACATTGGATAGGTTTGATTCTTATGTGTCTTTTCTGTCCTTCATATAATTGCATTTGTTGCTTACAATGTTCAGATATACAAGGTAATACCTACATAGAGCCTTTGTCTTAATTAAGATCTCATGTTATCTAGTGATATTATAGTTAGGGACATAATTTTATGACCATTTTACTGTTGTTGTTAAGTGAAGCCAGCTTTCTCAATTGACTTTGCTTCTTGGCAAAGAGACTCAGGGAAGTTTGCAAAATCATGATCACATGCCTACAAGATGTTGCAATCATCATAAATGTCAGCCAGTTGCCAAGCACTCAAATTGTGACTATCGGGGTTATGCAACAGTTGTAACTTTGAAAACAGGTCATAACTAACTTTTTCTGAAGTTGTCATTATTTGAATTGTCATTAATAAAGACCACCTGTAGTTAATTGAAATACCCATTGTTAGACATTCTGTTTGTGTAGGTCCAGTAAGAGGCCTACATTCACATCTTGGGTGGTGGTTACATTATGTTGGTTACAAGTAACACATTAAAGATTTTGGAAGTATTCTAAATAATACGAGAAAGTATTATTTTAAAAAAGTTGACAATACTTATTATTATAGAGTGAATAAATAGGAAATTATTTAGAGTGAAGTTTGGTTTTATCAAATTAATGGTTTGCAACCTTCCCTGTTTCCCTTTGCCAAGAAGCAGTCAATTGGGAAAGCTGGATTCATTTAACAACTACAGTAAAAAGGTCACAAAATTGGGTCCCCAACTATAATATCACTAGACTATTATATCACTAGATACATGAGATCTTAAGACAAAAGCTTTAAGTAGGCATTACCATCTATATCTGAACATTGTAAGCAACAAATGCAATTATATGAAGCAGAGAAAAGGTACATAAGTGTCAAACCTATTCAAACTGACATGTTATTGTTTAGCCTTTGAATATTAGGTATTATAGTTTACATTGATGACAACTGCCAACTGTCATTACATACTCCTGTACTTCATTGGTAATAGTTACTACTACAAATGATTTTGTATCACCTATTCAGTATTGAGAAATGTTTCAGTTTTCCCAATGTCCTTGTAAATCTTTTGTTGGCATCCTGTGTTTGACGGCATCCTGTGTTTGACATGTAGCTGATAAAAACTTGAATTGATCTCTGAATTGAAGAGACTTTTACCTTTGCAAAGCAGCTTCTTTGTCCACACAAAAGCGTGAATCACTAAGTAATTCAGACAAAGCAAGGGGCATCAAGTCTCTTTATAAAGTAGAGAAAGAAATGAAGCATACTGTATATTCAGTATATGAAATATGTCAGAAAGCAAGCATCAAACAATAAAAGAGATTGATTACATGTGAGACTTGAACAATAGAAAATGTTGATTCTAGATAACAGCAAATTTATGGGTTACATTATTCTTTTCCAGCCAACTTTGTGTCTTTCTTAAAATTTGCAAGTGTATTCAAGGACTTTCAGAATATACTATTCATTGTTTAGTACTGAAAAGACGAGTTTTTGCATACAAAAATAAATAGCCTTGACCTAGAAGAAAAATACATGTTTTCCTGATGTTAAAAAGAGGCCTAGACTGCCATATTAAATGTGCTAATATCACCTTTTAAAATGTTAATACTGAAGCCTAAAATTTGAGGCAACAGACATATAATTTTCATATTAATTTTAATTAGACTAATTCCAGGTTTGGGTCTCCTTTATTTTAAAAATGTATCTAATATATTCTTTCCTAAAAATGCTGAATGAATAACCGGATTTTAAAATCTACTCTCATTGTGACTCATAAACAACCTACCTAATAAGAAAGGTGGAACCAATTTTTCATACTCCTCCTTTAGGTTATCTTCATAACTGCATTGCTGAGCGAAATAGCTTTTTTTCCTTTTTGGATAACTGATGACTTTTAAGATAATCTACCTTTCTTAGAACAGCATTTATATATCTCCATGCCTTTTAACCTTCAGGCTTTCCCTTTCATTTTGTAAGCAAAGTCATCAGGAAAATAAAGCTTAATATATGTCTGGCACTGACAGCACATTTTTAAAGAATGCTCTTTTAGGGAATGAATGAATGAAGTTCTGAAGGCATCTCCTTTGTTTCTGTTGCATGTTTTCTTAAAAGAAAAATAAATAAAAGGAATTGGAAAAATTCCAGTTTAATTTTCTTGAAATGCATGATTGCAGCATCTTACCTTGATCAAATATCCGTTACTGGTTATCTGTTAAATGGGATCTGAGTTTGAAACCCAGTGTTCCAAAGGGCTATATTAATTACAAGAACATATAGGAGGATGTTATCAGTTTATATACCTCAGGGATAATTTCAGATGAGATTTCATGGTTGGATATCTTCTGCATCATTGTAGATAAAATGAGATATTTGGCAGGAAAACAATGAGCATGTTCTGTATTTCATTCTGTTCATAGAGAAATATTCTGTAACGGAATACTAGTGCTTTCAATCAATAATTAAAATTATTTATATGACAATATTCAATATATTTATTGCTTATTTCGATGTTTAGGGTTTTTCTCTTCCCTTTATCACTTCACTGAACTAAGGGGAAGGGGAAGGCAGCTCTTTGAGGATCTGCATTTTGTGAAGAGAGGTATAATGTAATATTCATTTCTGAATGTTGAATGCTGGTGGCATAATGATACTATTGCCCATGAAGTGCCCACTAATTCTACTACTGCTTTGTATAAACTTGTATCACAGGTTTGTGCCATACTTTAAAAAAAATAACCTGCAAAACCTGTTTGACTAGAAGGATAAAAAGTTATATGTAAACCAAGGTGAACACAGCAACTGCAGTGCCAGTGCTATAGTCTATATAGTCTCTTGCTGCAGATGATACTCTGGATTTCACTGGTTCTGAAATTAGCAACTGCATACATAGCATGTAAGAAATAATCATTAATCAATGTATTTTGCTTTTATTTAAAGTTTGCTGTTAAAGAATTAAAAGAGCTCGACCATTGGAAACGAGATCTGATGAAAGAAGCACACGCCCTTATAGACTTTTTGTGCGAAGACAAAGAAACTATGAAACCGGAAGAGTGCTTTCAGATCTTTCGAGATTTTTGTTTAAGATTCAACAAAGCTGTTAAGGTAACAACAATTCCAAAACTCAGAAATATCTATTGGCCTTAAGTGATAATGCTGCTTTATTACTAGGTTATCTCAGGCGATCCTTTGAGTCAAATAATGCATGACACCCTTTGGGGATACCAAGGAGCCATGTTCTCTGTTCTCTCATCTGTGTTTGCCTGACCTCTCCTGATTTCCCAGAGTTGTACTTCTTACCCTTGCCCAATTCCTGAAAGAGCTATTTCTGCAGAACTTAAGATCATAAAGTTCTTGGAGTACATAATCAAATATGTGTCCATACAAATATGTGTGGCTATGATTATGGTTCCTGACAAAACCCATCAGATGCACAGAAATAATGTATATTTTATAAAGTATTGTTATCCTTTATTCATTCATTTATTAACTTACATTGCTATCCAATCATGAAGACCACACACAGATAAAAACAACATCTTTTTTTTAAAACATATTGCACATGAGGCAGTGTCATCCACCCAAAGCAGTGGAAAAAGACAATCTTTGGCTGAAATGGTATAGGGTTTCCTCCAAAGTCCCTTCCAACTCTGTTATTCAATCACAAAAACTCCCTACCTGGAAGAAAAGTCAGGGATTCATGTTCCTGGAAAAAAAGCCAGGGATTCATGGTTTTCCAAAAGGCAGGCAGGATTGCGGCCATCTGGATGTCTTGGATGAAGCTGTTCCTTGCAGTACGTGGAGCAGTAAACAAGGCAAGATGGGATTCTTGCATGATGGGACCTGGAGCATGCCAATCCTATCAAATCTTATCAGTCAGTCAGAAATAATTGGAGAAAGGCGTTGTAGGTCACAATCAACACCTTCAAACACATGCTGGAAGAAAATGATAACCTGCAGGTCATGGACTATTATATGGACACATTGACTTGAGTAAGACCTTGTGGCCCAGGAATGGGCATAACTGACATACAAGATAAATTTGTGCAAAGGTTTTCACAACTACAGTTATTGCCTGTTCTTCAAGCAGGAGAGATTTTTTTAAATAAAATTCCAGATTGCACTTTGTATCTGTTTAGGGCAGTATAAACCCATCCAGAATCAAAATTAGAAATACTTTACATCCAGGTGGTCTTAAAATCCTCATTGATTCAGTTTTGCTGGGGTTGAACTTGAGCCCGTTTTTCCCTATCTAGATTCCCATGACCTTCAGTCATTGAGATGTAAATTCAGAAGCATTGCTTGAATGGCCAAGCATTTAAATGTATTAATTGGAATTTATATGTATGGCTGATAATACCTAACCACTTACCTGGGCAGGTATTGGAACATTCTAGAGTTTATAGAAATTTGTTTGGTGGTAGCTCTGCAAAAAGTTGGGCATAGTTCCTGCTGAACACCATTTGTTTATTCTTGACCTCCAGAGCAGTAACACACCTTTGAGCTCCTCGTTCCATCAGACTTGTTTAAATTATAATTTTATTTTATTTACTTTGTTTCATTGTTACTCATGATCTCAACTCTCATGGATGCAGAAAGATTGGCTGGGTCTTTCATTGATGTGGATATTCAGCCTTTAGCCTTAAGGTCTTGTCACCACTGCAGGAATAATATATTTATACAATTTATGGGATGCCCAAGTCCTATGACTCTGGACAGCTTACAATTAAATGTTCTCTTCTAATTGACTGCACTGATGACCCTGCTACCTCAGTTTACCTTCATGTGAACTAGGAAAGGACTTGTCTGAAATATTTTCTCAAGGTATCTTGGAGAAGGGGGCTCATACCCTACTTTGTAGATTATATCAGACAGTTCTGCAGCAGCCTGGTACAAAAGCAATCAAGATAGCACAAAATATGCCCCTTTTCTGTATCTGTTGCTACAGATATACTATGACACATCAGTAAATCCATTTTCAATATCTTCCATCCACCTGCCAAACCAGATCCATATTATATTTTTCTGATCATGCTGACTAGAGTCCTGGTAAAAATCAGCAAGTCAAAATGAATTCTTGCCACACCTTAGTAGTTCTGAGAATCTTGGTTCACCCCATTGTTTCATGTCACCTTTTAAGATTAGCTCCATCTGCCAAACTGCCCTTGTCTATTCTTCCCTGTCGAGGTCAAGTCTTCTACCAGATTTTATTTCCTCCTCTTTTCAATCTAGATGATTTGCTTTATTTCAATCCCTCTGCGGTGAGATTGCATAAGTTATTCTGCCATCTTGTAAAATTTCCACCAGGGCTTTCTGGGAATTTTTGTAGACATCATTCATAGACAGCAGATCAACCCTTTAACAATATCATGGTATATTTTGCCTTTTCTTCTCCAAGTAAAACAGCAGTTTGGCTTTTCCATAAGTAAAATATATGTTTGGCTGCTGTTTTTTAAAAAAATTGTAATGAGGTAGTTACCATTTTTTAAACTCCCAGATTTAAATGTTGGTGAAAGGCTTAGTATAGTTCTGTCCTCCAGCTGCCCTTCTTCTTCTGACATGGAGCTACTCCTTCATTCTCCGTGTTAGTGTCAGAACCCTCTGACCATATAGCTACCAGTTTATCTTATATTGGACAATCAGTACTTCATTTCATTCGTTCCAAAATCAGCTTCTGCTTTTTGGTTAAATTAAACATAACACAGTCTACCTTTTACTAACCTCTAAGCCATTTTGGAAACATAATTTTATTCATCAGAGGCCTATCATGCTTTTACTGAATAATATGGAAATGTTTTCACACTTTTTAATGGCACCTAAAAACTGTGAATTTTTGCCTCAGTATTTTTCCAAATGGTAATCATAACCAGCTATCCAAAATTGCTTCTTAACAGCAATGTCAACATCAGCAGCATTCTTCTAGGATGTTGGGCGTTCCCTTTATGTTAAATGGATATATGGGCTCAGCCTCCTTCATCATCCAGTATTATAGGTTGCATCTTTGATCTCAAGAGTAGCACTCTCTTGAAAACAGCCCCTCTTCAGTTACCTTATGGCAACCAAACTCCCTTTCAAGTAAGACATTTACCTATGTCTGTGTATTACAGACATAATGATGAAGAACTACAGTTCTTTGAAAGGTTATATATGCATTCACACATTTCATCCTCCAACCAACTTGGTCTCTAAAGATCTCTCAGATCTGATGTTTCAGTCTTATAATATGAAGGGGTTCGATGGGAGTTATATGTGTGGAATAGAGCATCTATCAGATGTTTTCATAAGGTGTAGAAGATTTCAAATGTGCAAATATGTAATCACGTGTGTGGATGCCCAGATGATCACTATCAAACCTGCAGCTGCATGAGAATTATCAATTCTTTCCAATCTGGTTTGTGTGAGGTCTAGACTGATGGAAGAGCATTGTTTTACTTGCAAGTGATGGTTTTCATTACAGTGTTTTTATGGCACAGGAAACCCAGGTTTTTTAAAAAGCAAGAATCACATTGCCATATCACATTAAAAGCATTTAAATGCTTTATAAAAGAAAACAATATGGAAACAATGCTAAGTATACTGAAGCATACTGAAGCATTATTATCCTACCTCGTACTTAAAATGTGTTCACATTCATAGAAAACATATTCAAATCTGGACATGAATTTTACTGTTTGCTTTAACTGGTTTGCTTATGTTTTCCTAATATATTAAATGACAACTTTAGAATTCTGGAGAATATTATGACTGAGTTGAATGTTTAAAGAATGTTTGAGCATAATGGAATAAAATTTGAGGAGCATATAATAATCCACTTGCAATTAGCCCTACATACTTGCAATGAGACATCCACAAAATATTTAGTATTCCATTTCATATTCTGACAGAAAATTATTACAGTGCTACTTTGTTTTAAAAAATCAAGCATAAAGATGGGGTACAGGTAAGGAGGATTAATATAAGGGAAAATTTAATGTAAATAAGTAATTAATTCCATGATTATAAATATGTGTTTTCTGAACAGGAAAACAAAGAAAGAGAGGCTCAACAACTTCAGCAGCTACAGCGACTTAAAGAGCTGGAGGACAAACGCCGGTCATGGGTTGCTGCGGATATCAGTGCTTTTGGCAGAAGCAGTAGTGAAAATGATGTTGGTACACTAACAAAGCGAGGACTCGAGGAATTTTTACCCTTTTTGCAACAAAGACCCCAAAGTCCTTCTTACAGAAATACCAGCACAAGACGCTCTCGACATTCCTTGGGCGTGACTGCAGAAAGAGAACTCTTTACTTTCCTGGGTACCTCAAAAGGAGAAGATCAGAACAGGTTTAACAGTCTCCCTCGTGAATATCCTTGTCCAACAAGACCAAATGTAGCATGGTCAGTAAATAAGGAGCCTGTGAATGTCAGTTTCACCCATTTGCACTTAGACCAAGGTTCCAAAAACAAGGATCACAGTTACCAGTTTTTCCCATCTCAGGCTCAACATGTTGAAGATACTGCCCATGATAACCTCTATAGCAATCAAGAGAGGTCAAATAATGATAAGTATAGGTTCAATGTGCCTTGTGTGGAATCCAGTGATGCAGTTCCTTGGGACCTAACTATTGAAGAACATGAACATATTCCAAGACTGCATACGTTTGACTCTCATGAAACAAGTGATGTAGAGGATTCATCTCCAATTCATTTTGAGGCTGGAATGCAAGGCTTAGATGCTCAGGATGGTCCATTACGCTCTCCCGGCATTACAGGAAATCCATCCAATAGAGAAAAGTCTCATTATAAAACTGAACATTCTGCCAAAATGATGGGTTATGTTAATGAAGCTCTGGAACCTGATAATGATAGCCCCATATCTTCAGATGGTAGCATTTCAGGAACTAAAACTCAAGGACCAATTTTCTTTGAATCAGATTTTGAATGTTCATTGACACTTGATATCTCAGAAGAAAACAGTTCAAAGCTAGGTGGCAATAAAATAGATACTAAAAATGGTGCTAACTCCCCTTATATGAATGATCTGCAAACTGGTGATGTCTTTTCTAATGATAAATCTGACTGTAGCAATAAGCCTAGTTTTCCAAAGGAGAAATCGGTAAGGAGCAAAGACACATTAGGACCAAAGAGAAATTCTTTGAAAGACAAAACTTCAGGTACCACAAAATCCAGCACTGCCTCTCCAAATCATCCCAGGCCTGTGAGAACTCTGAATTCATCAGAAAATGCAAGCATGAGAAAAGTTGTACCCATTTCTAGGTCCACTAAACCAGCATCTCCTAGTTGCCCCAAAAAACCAGAGGCTAAGCCTGCACCTCGAGACACGGCTATAGCTGAAACACGTCTGTCACGTCGTAACTCCGTCCGGGGTATTGTAGACACAGCGCCAAAACCTCAGTATCGGCAGAGTATATCAGTAGAAGAGCCAAAATTTCAGCATGGAACTTCAAATTCAAGCGGCGGCCATTTTGAGAAGGAGCAGCTTCAGCATAAAGGCTCTTTCAAAAAGCCAAGCTGCAAACCAGTCAGATATGTTCCCAAGTCAAAAACTGATGAAACCAAAATGTGCCGCTCCTTGAACAAATCTCAGGTCCCTGTGGATGCTAACAAAAACACATCTGCCACAGCTCCCAAGGCACTAGCTCCTGTTCCGAGTTTTGCAAGAAATACAGTGGCCTCTTCATCAAAATGCGCAAAGGTGGATTTTCCCCCTCCTTCCAGACCTCCACCTCTCACAAGGTCTTTGTCTCAAAGGCTACCTCGAATGAAAGTAACAGCCGCTTCTGATGATTTTAACCCAAAGGAAAACAGTGGAAGCACACTGAAAAGAGCCAACAGTGCTAAAATTATGAAAAGAAACATTGACAACAGTGACCTTCTTAGTGTTAAAGCAGAGCCTGTGCCGAGAGAACAAATAATAATGGAAAAACCAGGATCCTTTAAATGCAAAGATGGGGTTCAAACTACAATTGGGAAACTATTCAATCACTTCTAAAACATAAAAGCATTGGTATCATTAGGCAATATGGAATGTGAAAACCAGGTTTCTCAGTGCTAACTATTTTTCTTATGAAAGATTCTAAACAGTCATGCTGTATTTTGTTATTTGACAGAAACTAAGGTACCTGTGCAAATCCTGAGGGATGCCTGAATTGAATGTATTTCAAAACTACTGTGATGGAATAGCTGTAACTAAGATCCCTTGTCTTGGGGAGACAGTAGCTCTTCAGGAATTTTGCATGCTAAAACTGATTTCCTCAACTTAGTGTTCTGCCAGACAAGACCTCATCTCCAAGTTAGCTGGCTTGAGATGAGATGAACTAGAGTTAATTATATGTAAAAAAAAATAAGTTGGGGAGGATTGTGTCAACAAATTTTTTCATGCAATGAAAGGCAGGGAATTCAGAATTAGGAATTATGGCCAGTTGTTGTATTGTCACTGCTTTTCTGAGAATGCAGTCCTGAACTTCTTTTTTTTTTTGCAAAAAGTATGAAAAATACACATAGATCATTTTAAACACTTGGGGTCAAGAATAATTGCGTTTATTGCAGAGTCCATTGCTGGCAATTGGACACATGGAATTTCTGGCCTACTAAATGATAAAAATTGAACACTGCTAGCTTTGGAAGGGGTGTGACCATACCTTCATCTAAAGAATATACAGCATGTCTTCAGTTGTGTGTGTGTCTTTTGGAAGGAGGGAAAATTCTGCTGGGCAGAATTTTTATTCTCCGTGAGTGTAATAGAGCTGCCTTGCATGTACAAATAGAATACTAAAAGGAATGATTGGTGTTGAAATTAGTTGGTTATCTGGAAGCCATGGCTCTCAGAAACCACAAGTAGTAGTTAGAAAAATGTTTATGGTTGATTTGGCTTGTCTCAGTCATGTGCAAACTTGCCAGCTTTAGGTATACATAAGTGCCATATTTATGATACCTATCACAAATGCTGCAGCTTGAAACCTGCAAGGGATGTAACCTTTTGCAAAGCACTTTTCCTATCAATTCTGGTTTCCATTGATTTTTAACTATGCCACTTACTTGAATTGATGCTCCAGTTAGGAAAAGTATTCAGTTTCCTTATGCCAATATCTTTAAAAAAAAAAAAACAAGTAGTCTTGAAATGTACAAATTTTCTTTAAGTAGGACAAAAGGCTCTTTTGCCTCAAGTGTGGGTTTTAACATTCCTTTTTAAACTTCACTTATAGGGGCGTGTGTGCGTGTTTGTGTGTGTGTGTGTGTGTGTGTTAGTATGTTAGTGTTAGAGAAATAGTTCACTGCATGAGAAATAACATCAGGTCAGGCTAAGATACAGAGAATGAGGAAAAACCTGTTAATGTATATTTTGCATTCTCTTTGGTTGTTTTCCAAATAACTATCGGGCGGTGAGGTTTATAGGGAAAGTGGCTACTCAGCCTCTTCATTTAAGAGCTGCCATTTTATTCATTGATGAAATATTGTGAAAACGCAAATAATATTAATATTTGGGCAAATAACGTTAGTTATCAAGCCATGTTTTTAGCATTCCCACTCTTTCTTCTATATGCACATCAGTCCTATGTAATTTTCCCAGAACGATTGAAATGAATAATTTTATAATATCAGTTCATGATATTGTGTTTTTCTGTGACTGAATATTTTTTTCCTCCCCAGCTTGTTTGCCAAAATGCCATCAAGTGTATAGTTGAGCCACCACTTCAGTAGAATGGCTGGCCAAACTTCCTTATGGTAAATGCTCTTTGAATGGTATCACTGCTTTTGATTTTAGCAGATTCTTGAGTTCTCCTTCCACCATAGATAAAATGCAGTAATCTTTGGCTTTACTTACATCATTTTATACTCATCTGCAAAAGCAGGTGGTAGATTTTTATTACCTTTTGATGGTAGTGATCTTGAAAAGAGAAAATAATTTAAATGTTACATGTTTGGAAACTGTAAGTAAATTTCTATATAAAAGTATATGTAAAAATGAACTGGATGTATTTAATGGACCATTTATACATTTCTGAGTTTATCTTGCTAGTTTAATAAAGTTCCCATTTATGGGATTTGTGCTATATGTTTCCATTCTTCCACTGTAATTTTGCTTAGCGTTTTGGTTGGTATTCCAGTTAAGAAGTATGGTGGAAAGATTAATCATTAAATGCCTTGAAAAAATAAATACGATTAAGTGATAAATTGACCATTTTACATTTAGCATTTAAGCTATTCTGAAACTAGATAAGAGATGTCCAAGGCAAGAGTGCCCAATGCCTGTCTTCTGAATCTAAGGAATAGCCATCTTGGATTATCCAGTGTTCCTGCTTCTTGCAAGCCACCACTGCTCTTGTGGAAGAGTCCCTGGCAGGATATAAGAGCAACTATCCATAACTGAAAATGGGAAGAAAATTTAAGAGGTGCTTAAGCTTAGGGTGCAAATACTATTCAAGATACCATATTATTTAAGGGAAATTATAGTCTGCATGAGGTATTTTCCCTTCTAGTTTGAGGCTTAGGTTGCCTTATGAATATGTAAAAATTGACAAGTCTGAATTTGCCTTTGCATTTGTTTGTATTCACTTAGAATATTTTATCTATTGCTACATAATTTCAAGAAGGGGAATTACACACTTGTTTGGACAGGATTGGGAGCAGCATATAACACAGATTAGGTTGCCCTTTCATAAAGACGAATCATCTGAAATACAAGTTAAAAACACAATTGTCTTTTAAATAAGCACACAGAAAAATGGTATCACAAAGTAACAATAGCCGAATCCAGTGGATCCGGCACAAAAACACTACAATTGGAAACGCCAACAACTGATGAACAAAGTCAAACTGCCAAAAGCTCTTTTAAAGAAGGTAAACTTGTGTTCCAAGTCTGCCTTTCTACTGTACATCCTGGTGTGGCCCATAGTTCGTTAAAGGCAAAAAGTTTTTGATGTAGAGTGTTGCACGGACCCAAACAATTGTGGTTTGTTTTATAAATTATTTTAAGAAATCATGGTTTAATACAGTATGACATCCCAACAAATTACTTTGTTAATTAAAACTGATACAGAAATTTAATTGGGTTTTTATGTTACAAATTTTATAATAAATAATTATACAGAATAATTATGTAGAAATTATGTCAGAAACTTTAAAATCTATGATAGTTTCAGATATTTTCCTTGTCATTAGTTGTTTTGGTTTGGAGACATGTCAGTGTTCTCATTGCTAGACTGCTGCATAATAGTGATCACATTTTTAAGAGTTTTGTATTATTTTCTTAAGACATCAAGTCTGCCTTTAACTCTCTAAAGCAGGGGTGTCAAACTCACATCGTCACGGCGGCATGATGTGACATATCGGGACTTTTCCCCCTTCGCTAAACCGGGCGGGGGGGGCAGCACATGACGCATCCGGCCCGTGGGCTGTGAGTTTGACACCACTGCTCTAAAGGTTTCATATATTAATATATTTTTGGAAATTTCATGTATTCCATCCTGGGAAATCTGCCTCAGAAGATTTCTTGAAATGCTTAACTAGCATCTCCCATATGATGACTGAATACCATAATAGATTACACATTTTTAAAAATGTTGCTCTTTGGGGGAAAAAGCCCCAGTTACCAACTTTTACTAATTGCCTAATTATTTTCTTGTTCTTAGATAACATTTTATAATCCTATGTAAATACTCGTAGATATAAACATACACACGTTCATATTCTTCTTTTAAGTATTTTATTTATTTATATAATTCATATGCTCTCCATCTCATAGATGAGAAACTATGGGCAGCTTACAACATCATAAGACATCAATATAAAAAATTAAAATGTTAAAAAAGTAGAAATTAAAATGTTAAAAGTTAACAAAAAAACCTAGATTAAAGGAACCAATACATAAACAGGGTAAACTGTGATCTTAATATGCAGAAACATAGGCCAAAAATGCAACAAAATTAGTCCCATTGGTCCAATTTCTTAAACTAGCATTCTTAGCTATTTTTTAAACTTTGGCTATATGAGAAAATATAAAAGACAGCTGTCACTCACCATGGGAAACAGATTCCAGCAAAAAAAAAAAGCAAAAATGTTTCTCTGATCTGCTAACTTCCTTTCCTTTCATACACTTAGCTTATTGATTTTAATTCAAAGATAAGATAGCCATGAGCATAATGACTTCATTTTGGGAGAGGCCTTGCAGATGCAGAATCATATTTTAGCAAGGGTAGAGTTTTCAGATGGATAGCAGTTGCGTCAGCTTGTTAGCTAAGATTTACTCCATAGTAAAGAGTGTGGGAAAATTCCATTTCAATGCTAATGCATTCTTAGAAGAAATACAACTGCATATTCATCCTTGGAGTGTTGCATAGGCTCCCAACATTGGTCGTCTTACCTGTTTTAAGGTTATTTTCAAGTAATCTGAGCTAAGCGAGACAGGTGATAAAATTACAGGTAGTCCTCGACTTACGAACACAATTGAGCCCAAAATTTCCACTACTAAGCAAGACAGTTGTTAAGTTATTTTTGCCCCATTTATGATCTTTCTTGCCAGAGTTATGTGAAGCACTACAGTTGCTAAGGTAGTAACACTGTTGTTAGGTGAATCTGGCTTGCCCATTGACTTTGCTTGCCAGAAGGTCATAAAAAGTGATCATATGACCTGGGATACTGCAACCGTCATAAATGTGAGCCAATTGCCAACCGTTCAAATTTTAATCATGGGGATGCTACAAAGGTCTTGTGAAAAACGATCATTAGTCACTTTTTTCGGTGCTGTTGTAATTACAAACGGTCACTATACAATGATTGTTGAGTTGAGGACTACCATTTGTCAATTTTAAAGGTACTTTTGAATCCAAGCTAACTGAAACTCTGCATTTGCAAATATTGGAAGAAAAAAAAATCCAAATTCAAAACTTCATGATAATGGCAAGATGAACTCATTATAGTTACTTTTAAAATAAAAACAGAAGGGAGAATATAATTTTTACCAGAATATAATCTATTCTCTTTTGCTGATAAGGATGTTTTGGAACAGAAGGTGACACTGATAATCACTTCTAGTCTTCAACTCATTTTCAATAAAGAAAGAGAAAGAAGATTATGTTAAATGGAAATGCAACCACACACTGACTTACTGTGAGGGCTGCATTTGCATGACATGCTGACTCTCACCACAATACTTTTAATTGGATGGGAGGAAGATTTAATATATTGTGTGAGGACCAAACAAGGGTCATTCGGGAAATTAAATTTAGTCTGACCCATTTCCACATAAGATAAAATTGTCTTGTTACAGGAGCACTTAAAGGTAAATTTGTCTGAATGTCACCCAACTGCTAAGGACAACATAGAGTTATCCATATAGTTTTCTTGGCAGAAGTACAGAGTTGCATGCCATTACTTCTTTCTGGAATGTTCTTTTCCACTCTCTAGCCTGCAACCCAGGTTTTTGATCAGTTTCCCATTCCAGTATTAAGCAGATTAGAACTTGTTTGTTTTTTCACCTCTACGATTAGCAAAATTAGCTAGGTGCAGCCACAGATCAACACCCTAACCCAATAGTATTTCAGAGGGAATCTGGGATATTCTTGAAATTATGGCATAGTTTAGCCAAAGTCTGTTGCTGCTTGGGATGGGCATACAACTAGATTCTTGGTTATATGAAATTAACTGTGCAGACTGTCTTTGTTGGTGGATCCAACAGCTGCGGTGGCACAGTGGTTAGAACGCAGTGCTGCAGACTACTCTACAGACTTGCAGATCAGCAGTTTGGCTCATCGAATCCCACCAGGCTCCGGGTTGACTCAGCCTCCCATCCTTCTGAGGTCGGTAAAATGAGAACCCAGATTGTTGGGGGCAATATGCTGATTCTATAAACCGCTTAGAGAGAGCTGTAAAGCACTGATAAACGGTATATACTGTAAATCTAATGCTATTGCTATTGCTATCCCAGGGGTTCCCCTCATTTCCAAAGGAACTTCAAGAGATGAAGAGGCACAAGAGATGCTTAGAAAGCTGCTGGAGAAAGCTGGCAAGAATTTATGAAGGGCTGTCTTGTGATAACTATGACTACAACTACTTATTTTTCTGCTCTTGTTACACTTAGGGATATTCAGCTAGTGGGCTTTGTTTTGGATCATTCAATCCCTTCAATCCCTTCTAGATACTGCAGACTGGGGAAACCCTTGCAAACCACTGTGATAACTTTTTTGTGTTGCTTGGATCCTCATGGAGTTGGATTTTTGTTGTGCGGGTCCTATCTTATTTGATTATCTGGAAGGAATTCAAGCCTATTAGTCTTGATAAAGGGTCCTTGGGCTCTATGTTCTGCCTCTTGTGTCTTAGATTCAGGTCGCACCTGACTGATCAAAGTCACCTGGGAGATGACGTGGTTGAAAGCAGGTAGTGATGAATAGGTCTCTGATTTGAAAGAAGTGATTATGCACCCTCACCTCAAAAGGCCATCGCTGGATCCAACTGACTTCGCAAATTTTCATCCAGTCTCTATTTTTTTATTGTTGCAGAAACTTCTTCTTGGAGAAGATAGTAGTCTGCTTACAGAAGCAGATTATCTGGAAATATTTCTGCTGGATTTCAGTCTGGGTTACAATACTTCAATAGCATTGATCACATTTACAGATAGCCTCTGATGGCTTGGATGTGCCCTCCTTGATTTCGCAATGGCTTTCAATATCATTAATTATGGTATGCTCCTAGGGTGGAGATGATTGTTGAACACTGTTGTGGTGGGGTTTTTTTCCTTACTCGGGGACTGGTTCCTGTCATTGGTGAGGAAGTCCTGCCCTAGACTCCTTCATTACAGAATGCCTCAGGGTTTAATTCTTTCCCCACTCCTATTTAACATCTACCCACAGGAAGGTACTAGGTGAGGTCATTCATCAGTGCAGAGTTAAGTACCATCAGTATGCTGATGATTTTGAGCTATATATTTCTGCCTGAGGCTGCCCAAGTCATGCGGTCAGGCTTCTTTGTCAGTGCCCGAAGGCTGTTGTGGTCTGGATGGGGAAGAAGACTCTGCATGGAGTTGTAGTCTCTCATATACTGTTGATACATAAGTGGGGGGAAGGGTTTCTTCTGGATTGATGACTCATTCTCCTAGATCAAGTTATAGGTGTAACCAGCAAGGCCTTTACACAAATTATCTAGTGAGTCAATTATGCCCATTCTGGAACTTCTGGTCACAGCACTACCTTGCTGGATTACTTCAATGATTCTTCAGGGGGCAAATCTTGAAGAGATTTAGAAGTTGCTGCTTGTCTAGGATGCAGTGGCTCTGGCAGATCAATCACTACATGGGTCTAGAACAACTCGCCACGGCCAATTCACTGCAGGACAACTTGCCACAGCCAACTCGCTGTGGGACAACGCACCATGGGACAATAGTTACACTAATATCATGGAATAGAATCACTAAAGAAAGGATTCCAAAGGAGGTATGAAATGAAATGTGAACAACAAAAGTTAAAATAAATTTTTAATTATTTTAAATAATTAAATTGAATTGTTGATTTGTCCCGTGGTGAGTTGGCCATGGTCAGTTGGCTGTGGCAAGTCATCCCATTCTGTCACTACATGAGCTACATACTCCCATTCACTTCTGGGTCAATTTAAGGTGCTTATGGTCACCTGTCAAGCCCTGCATGGCACAGGATCAGGTTATTTGCAGAACCATCTGTTCAGTTGTGTTCAACCATCCCACCAAATCCCACAGCAAAGAATATTCACAGAGGTTCTGAAGAAACCACAATTCCCACCATCTAATTATATTAAGATGTTTGAGGCACACAATCCTGCTACAAAGAAGCTCATGGAGTTCCAGGGAAATTGAATGAGTATTCTCCAAAATGGTGAGTATTGCCATATGTGCTGCCAGAACCGCTGGTAAGGAATTTCACTGGATTAATGGCCAGTCAGCTTAGATGGATTATGGGAAAGAATGCAGTGAGCTAATCACATCCCAATGGATTTTAATTCACTCATCTAAATAAAATCATTTAGTGAGATTTCTCACTGAGGCTAATTTAACACATTGGCCATTTCTCAAAATAAAAATGTCTTCACACGTAAATTAAATCAATTAAGGCATTCAAGACTCATGGAACAAGATATTTCATGACTGGTCTAACTTCCTAAATGTTTCTCCTCCTTCAACCAGGAAAAGGTGTTCCCCCACTAGATTATAAATGGGCTGGCTGGTATGAGAAGATTCACTGTTATTTTCCTACATATCCACACCCATGCTAACAAAGCTGGCAAATGTTCTCGTATTAATTTCCTCTTCCTGTTAAAGAGATAGGAGTAACTGCAAATGTACATTGTGTGAAAAATACAGTTGCTTAATGAAAACAGAAATAAAATACCAATAGGATTTCTTTTTAGCAGACATGGGATGGTAGAGCAATTTGTAAATTAGTGAAATAATAAAATAACCGTACAATTTACATGGGATCACCTATGACCAAGGATTGATTTAGGTAGCTAAATACGCTGTTTCTTTTTTCTTTTTCTCCCTTGTGCTGCTCATTCCTAGTGATGCTACTACTTGGTTATGTTATCTCTTGCTTCACATCCTAATCTATCCTTGCACAACAAATTAGGTCATTCCCTGTACAAGAAATAAAGCTAAATCCATATAAGTGAAATAACTTCATATTGTTCCTTTGGCTTTTTGATGACTATGAGTGTGCTGGCTGGAGAATTCTAGGAATTGAAGTTACATTTTCAGGTTGTCAAGGTTGAGAAACATCGGTTTAAACTGTAGTGTGAGAAGATACTAACCCAGCAACTAACTGGCAGCTTTCATCATCCATCCCACTGTAGGCCTGGATATGATCTTTTCAAATATAAAATTGCCACATGTTCTATTTAAATATTGTTTTTCCATTCTCAAATTCAGAGAATATTGAGAAAGTCCTTTTAACAATCCTACAGCTATAGGTTGTGACAGAGTTCACTGGTATTGTAGCATTTTGACAGGAAAGAACTACAAACAAATGGCCAAACCACTCATTTTCACAGGTGTGGATTTCTTTTAAAATTAAGATTATTTGTCATTTTACGTCTGCCTAAGGAGAAATTCCACAGATGCCTTTTTTTTTAAAGTCAAGTAGATGCAGGGATAGCGGAAGCTTTATACATTAAGTATTTCCTTCCAACAGAGCGGTTAAATGTAAAAACCCTTTTGAAAATAAAACTTCAAACAGTTCACATATTTCTTCAAATACAGGTTAACTCCCTGAAAAGATACTCAAATATGTATTTCCTTAAAACTTCTAGGTTTTGTTTAGGACTATGGAAAAAACACCTTTTGTATCAAAGGAAACTGTTCGTCCATCAAAGAACATTCCTCTCAGGGAAATGGTTATCGGTCCTCCATGTTTCTCTCTCCCTGAGAATCTTTCCCTATTAATGAATAAAAAGGCTCTCCATCTAACCTTGAGCCTGCCTAGAATAATGTCAGCATATTTGCTATCCTGTTACTAATTTCTGTTCAGCTCGATGGTATTATTATTGAATTATTGGTTTTTAACAAATTGCCTAGTTATAGATAAGCTGATTTCTTTAATGGCTTCCAGCTGTCACCAGCTAGTCACAAGTTGCCAATCAGGTCTGTGCAAGGGAAATGGCTGTTCCCAACACTTTTTCTAGGCTGCTTTTTCTGCTCCTCTTTCCTTATATCACTAGGACATCTTTCAAATTTAAATAAATGTAAACAAAGGAAATCATATAAAAAGGCACCGAATCAGAAATAAGACCAAAGTGAAGGAGATGGGTTCTGCCATGATTTACAGCTAGCTAGATGTTGTAAGGAAGAAATACAGTAACCTTCTAATAGTTGGACAGCCAGTGTCTTATGTTTTGATATGCTAGAATGGGCAGAGGCTGAATAACTGAAGTTAATAAATACAGGAAAAATAGTATGTAAGAAGAAATATGTCCCCTATTCTCTAAATGTAGTAGTAGAGGTCTGTTCTTGTCTTGACTGATTATGTGCCATCAAGCTGAGGTAATCTCTAATTTTTTCCCAGAAGACTTCTACTGTTGAAAGCCTACAGAGAATTGGTGGGGGGAGAGAGATAATAGATATGAATAAATCTCTTTTTGAGAATGGGGAGAGAGATAATAGATCTGAAGGAAACTTGGGAAATAAAGTCCTAATGATTAGAGTAAAAACCTGAAGAAAAAACTGTGAGGCTGTCTGGTGAGATGAGAGGATGCCCGTCGGTCACCTAATATTTTCAAATACATCTAATGTCATCTATTGAACATCTGACCTCTCTTGTATGTCATGTGTGCTTAAGGGCTTCTTTCTGTCCTGTGTCTTTGGCATCTGCATAGTTGTAAAAAAAGTGCAGTGACAACTGCGCCGTCAAAGTTGAGTTCCTTTTTAACCTGTGCCATAAATGTGCAATAGCATAAAAAGATACAAGATTCAATAATCTAATTACGGCTATCATCTTGATTTTTCTAACTGCTTTGCCGACACTCCTACCTGTCTCTTCCCATTTTCTCATTTTCTCTCTGTCTTTCTCACCACCCTGTCCTTACATCTTTCTCCATTCCTCCCTCTCCTCTCCTCTCCTCTCCTCTCTCTCTCCCCCTCCCTCTCTCCCCCCTCTCTCCCCCTCC